>CAUYON010149312.1:0-16180 GCA_963573935.1 Arctocebus calabarensis
ACACGACATACCTTCCAAATTAAGTACCACCCTCACTTTTAATTTTAAATTAATAAATGCTGACCCCTCTCCTTCTACCTCACTCTGCCTCGTCCTTCCTAAGCCATCAAAGACCCATCACCCTGACTCATTCCACCAAAACAAGTAAATCCTAAGGTTTAAAATACTAAACTCCCCTCAATTGCCTCCTATTCTCCAATTCTTGTTAAACTACACCCTAATTGCCAAAAACCTACTTACCTTCACATTAACTGACCCTACCTCTCAAACTTCTTTCCAACTTACTTAAACTGTACTCCTCCAGGAATTTCGTGATAACTTCCACTTATTTAGCCACATGTTATTACAAGACCTCCAATCCTATGATCCCTCTCCTTCAACCTTAGCTCAATATATCAATAACTTCCTACTCTATACTCTCACCTTCCATAAGTCTAAATACAACACCTGTTCCCGCCTTAATTTCCTTACAAATAAGATATATAGAATCTCTCCCTCAAAAATTCAATTATTCCAACAAAAAGTCACCTTAATATCCTTCTATCTCCAAACTTCAAAGGTATTACCACAGATCAAAAAACCTTCTTTGCAACTTTCCCCTCCCCACTGCAAAACAAGAAGTCCTCTCCTTTTAAAATTAGCTAAATACCTCAGAGCGTAAATTCCCAACTTTTCTCTTCTAACTACTCCTTTGTATAATACTCCTTACTCCAAGGACCCTCATAAACGTCTCCTAACCTCCATTTCCACTTCTTTTATTTATTTGTTTATTTTTTGAGAGAGAGCCTCAAGCTGTCACCCTGGATAGAGTGCTGTAGCATCACAGCTCACAGCAACCTCCACTTCCTGGGCTCAAGGGAGTCTCTGCCTCTGCCTCCCAAGTAGCTGGGACTATAGGCGCCCGCCACAACACCCAGCCATATTTTGGTTGCAGCCGTCATTGTTGTTTGGCGGCTGGGCTGGATTCCATCCCACCAGCTCAGGTGTACGTGGCTAGTGCGTTAGCTGCTTGAGCCACAGGCGCCGAGCCATTTCCACTTCTTTTAAATCTCTACAGCATTCTTTACTAAAAACTCCAGCCCTCCACCTTCCTGATCTTTCTCGCCACTTTCTCCTATATGTCACAAAAAAAAAAACGTGAATTTACTCTAACGCTGCTTAAACATCAGCTAAGCCCCACCTTTGCTCCAGTTGCTACTCTCTCAAAACAATTAGATCACGCTGTTCAAAATTAAGCCCCTAGTCTCAAGGCATTAGCAGCTGCAGTTACTCTAATAGAAGAATCAAAAAACTCACTTTCGGTTCCCCTTCTACTGTCTTATCCCCTCCTTCTCTATCTGATCTTCTAACATACAAAAATCTTCAAACCTACCACCATGCCGTATTCTTAATCTTCAAACCTCTCTCTTATCTAACCCTTCATTATCTTTTAATACATATCCCACACTACACCCTAAATCCCTCTTCCCTACTCCCTCTGACTTGTCATCCACTCATGATTGCCTTCAAACTCTAGACCTCCTTCTCCCTTACCTCTCCAACATACAAGAAAGACCGTGCAGCACATATGGCTGCTCCCCAAAACTCATCTTCTAACACCTCCTCTCACCCCTCACTTGTTTAAAAATCATAATCACCCTCTAGTTGGCCAATTAAAACTACGTGCCCCTCTCAGCAGGAAGAAGTTACAGAAGAGAGAACTCATCGTCCCCTATCCCAAGGCCAACTTTCTATTTTTTTTTTTTTTTTTTTTGAGACAGAGCTTCAAGCTGTCACCCTGGATAGAGTGCTATGGCATCACAGGTCACAACAACCTCCAATTCCTAGGCTCAAGTGAGTCTCTTGCCTCTGCCTCCCAAGTAGCTGGGACCACAGGCGCCAGCCACAATGCCTGGCTATTTTTTGGATGCTGCTGTCATTGTTGTCTGGCTGGCCTGGGCTGGATTCGAACCTGCCAGCTCAGGTGTACATGGCGTTGAACCACAGGTGCTGAGCCCCAGCCTACTATTTTTAAAATATCAAGAAGGGAGGAATGTTAGATAATTGCACGACTTCATCTCCCTATCCCCACTGAAAAGCTTAAACTTATGGCCCGCCCCCTACAGCTCACGCCAGAGCAGTAACACCTTATTGGCTGTTCTACTATCCCGTCACCTCCCCTAACCGAACCTACATTAGGTGCCCTTGTCTTCTGTTCCCTCTCTTCTCTTCTCTGTCTTCCTCCTCTCTCTCCCCCCCACCCCCGTGTGTCTCCTTTCTCTCTCTCTCCTCCCCCATTTCTCTCTCTCTCCCCTCCTCCTTAATGCTGCTCTGCAGCTTCCCCCACCAATAAAGACCTTTCGTACAAAAAAAAAAAATGAAAACAATGTCACCTAAACATTTGTATCCTCATATTACTTTGAAATTTAAACAGAACAAAACAAAAGAAATATATTAGAAATAAAATGCACTGTTGCTAATTGAAGTTGGAAATATAAGGCAGCCTGGGATAGATACTGAACATCTAGACCCAGGTTTGGGTGTCATCAGTTGGCTCTGCCTAGCCCAGCTGAGCACTATGTGAAAGAAAGAGAAACAGCAGATGGTGACTCAGTGTATGGGCAGACATCATGGAGTTATAATGGATAGTGTAGTTATGTTAAAGCAGGTGGAAAGGGTTCATCCCTCAGTACATGTGTTTGAAATACAAGATGTCTGGACCAATGATATTTATAAAAACAAAGTGGAGTTCAACCACAGGCCAGGATTTAGAGCTAGAAACAACATCATTGAAGACATAAAAGGGAAGGATGGACCTATGTCACCATATAGGCACCCATTTATCAGAAGTAGATACAGGGCAGGGGCCTGGGTTAGGGAATAAAGACAAAGGGCTGCCTATTTAAACTGGGATGTCATTGTAAAATGTTGAAACTTGGTCTCTTCCATAGAGAGTTTTGTTTGGTCCTAGAATTGGGACCAATAAAATAGGAGTGATGCAAAAGAGGAAAGCCAGAAAGCTTAATAAGAGTTCAATCACTTTTCCAAAAAGAATATGTAATGTTATGCTCTGTATGCAAAAAAATAGTATTTTATATTCACCAAGTAAGATAACAATTGAAAAATGTTTTTTTTTTTTTTTGACGAATTTAATTAACTGTTCTCTTTATAGTCTACCTTCATTAATTTGGTCTTCTACAACAATATATTCACTAAAATCCAGTCTGAAGTTTGAAAACGTTCGTTCATTTGAATTTAAATATAGTTAGGAGGTTATTTAAGGTAAAATATATTGATATTTTCAAAGGTGACCATTACTGCCTAGGGATTAAGGATTTAGGAAAATAGCACTGCAATATTTTTCAGCCTTCAGTGTGAGAAAGTCATTTTAATATATCTATCTTCAATTCTTCTTCTTTCAGATGTTATAATAAATGGTGAGATTTCAAATGTTCTCCTACAATAATACTCTATATATCTATGAACTTATAAAAAACCAATCTACCAGTATTTATGGTGTTTTCTAGATTATGAAGGCATCCTTTCACAGTCTCCAGCTTCGCTTAAGTGGTTTAGCTTCATCTGTTTGAACCTCATAGCCTCTCTAACTATAGCAAAATGAATATTCTCTACAACTGAAAAAATATTCATGCCTTCACAATTTTGCATATACATATGTCCTCATTTAATTAATCTTACACAGTAATTGTTCATGTTTTCAGACTCAGTTCCAGTGTTGACATGAGTTGGAAAACTTTTCAGAAATTTTCTACCCCAGGGTTAAGTTCAATGCTCTTCCTTTTATTTGCTAAAATATCTTAAGCCTTCTGCATTCGTAACAGGACTCTCATGTATGCAGAAGGCTTACTATACATTTGGTTGGCAATTTACCTAACAAACTGGGAGCATGTAGCATAGAACACAGTACATGAAAGGTTTGCAATAAATGGATCTTAGATGAATTAACTAAATGTTTTGACATCAGACAAATTGTTATATATAGTTATAGGACCAGTACATAATCTAAAGCTTCAGTTTTCTCATTTGTATAGTCATCTGGTTGTTTCAAGAATAAACTGTTACAATGGAAGTAAACCATTTAGTACAAAGTTGGCACATTATAAATGTTCAGTGAAGAGTGACTGCTGTCATTTGATAGCCTTTTTTTTAATGCCCCCAACTCAATTTATGGTATTTGGTTGCTGTGTCAGTAATTTAATTTAATTTAATTTCTGACACAGCAAGGCATATCGTTAAAGAGCAGGCATATGTGTGTGAAAAACTACATGTGTGATATAAATTATGAAATATTTTTTATACATTTAAACTATGTTGGAAAAAATCACTGTCCTCTGAAAAATATATTCCTGCTTTATGAGGTTCAAGGGAGTGACTCCCGCCATCTTTACCTAGCTTAGGCCTTTTTATTTGCTTTTAATAGAGGAGATAACCAGATAGCCCACCAAATTCCCTCCAACTGTGATTTTTGTGAGATACTGACCAGCCAGGACAATGGTGTGGGTGAGACTCTCCCAGAAGAGAACAGAATAGATGCATAAAAAGTTGGCTGAATAGGCATCCACGTGTCCTAAGTGCATTTGACTATTGTCAGGTGGACAATGTTGCTAAAGCATCTAGAGGTGATGCTCCTAACAGATCTGGCCCAAGGGGAGGCAGTAGTCAGGCCCACCCAGAAGTGTTACAGAGCCTGGGACAAATAGTACAAAGGCAGACCCAAACACTATATGGATAAATATTTAAAGATTATAAATCAAGCTAATCATCTGCGAAATAAAATGTGTTCAAACCTCCTGTGTTGGCAAATATCCCTTCATGATAGTCTAGAAGGTCAGTTTAAATTTGGAATTCTCAGACACCTTAGAAGTGGGAGTGGGAACTCAAGGTCTAAAGAAGAGGACGGCTGGCTGCCATTCCTGGCTGCACCCTCCTCTTGCTTCCCATCCCTGGCTCTACCCTCAACACTAGCAGACATGGGCACCTGCGTACAGACATCCCAGCTTGTTCATTCCATTCTGTGCATGTCTCCTATCAGGTTCCTGCGAAGAGCTGCTCTTGCCCATTTGACTGCAGTGCTGCCTTTGCACTGATAAAGAGACCTGTGTATGCTCCAGAAGGGCACATGCCCTGCCCTGAGTCCATGACAGCTGGGGTGTGTCCAGAAGGGTGGCAGGACCTCTCTGTGGCATATCCTGTTGGCTGCAATTCTCCCCCGCTCATAGATTGGGATAGGGGCAGCAGAAGGCCAAAACCGAGGACCAGCCCAAGGCAGAAGCTTTTCGCTGCCGTATCTCAGGAAAATACAATCAGTACTTTCCATTATTATGAAAGAAAAAAGCAAATGAATTACACCCTAAGAAATTCTCAGGTTTTTATCCCATGACTTGATGTTTGAGTGGGAGAGGAGAAAAAAAGAAAGAAAAAAGAAGAAATATGTGCCATAGGGTTTCCAATCATTCCCTGTCCACATTTTCACTTTTCTTTTATTTTCTTTCAACTTCTTTTTCTTATCCTGCTTCAGATCAGTAGAACAGGTGACAATGGAAATATGATCCTGGAAATTTATCTGTTGTTCCAATTTTATGGAAAAAATTAGGGGATTGAGAGCTTTTCTGGGACCTGGAACTTTCATCACTAAAACCAGTAAAGTCCCAGGAAAACCAGGATCTACATCTGCTACTTCACTTTTATGATTTTAGGGAGGAGTCCAAAAATTATCTCACTAAAAAAATCTTTGGCAATGTGAAGGGCATATAGATTTAGAAATATTTGATTTATAGTCTGAAATGTACTACCAATTAGCCATGTGAATTTAAACTTGTCTTGTTGGGTTTTATTTTATAAAGTGAAGAATTTAGTTTTCTGTAAGATAGTAGATTTAGCATTCCATAAAAGTATTGACAATCCTTGTTTAGAAGACAGATTTTTTTCTCCATCAGTGGCAAACAATACTATTTGTAAGAATGACATATTTGTCTAGGAATAAGGAATGCTTGTAAGCTACACCACTCTCACAAATAATAAATGGCAGAAACTTCACACAGTGCTGGTTTGTATAATATATTTGGACAGATTACAAAATGTGGCTGCATTTTCCCCCAGTCTAATTTAATGGTTATATTTTTCTTCTTATAAAATTATATCCCCATCTAAAATAGCCAAAACTAAAGACAAATCACAGCCTCCTTGTACTGATCCTCATTTTCTTTTATTTTCTTCCAATTTATCTTTATTTTCCTGCTTCAGAGTAGTGAAGCAAATGACAGTGGAACTATGACCCTGGAAATTTTTCTGTTATTTTAATTTTATGAAAAGTGAAATAAAGTAAGCCATGGGGAAGGTCTTTTGGGACGCATGTAGGAGGATAAAACACCTGAATGCATTAACAACTGCTCACCTGGACTGGGACATTTTAACCAATTAGCCCTGAGGACAGTAGGTTTCAACACTCCACATTTTATTCCTAAATCAGGAAAGCAAACTGAAGGGGGGCGTGTAGTATTCATCTTTTGGAATCAGGACATCCAGCCATTGTCTTATGCTTGTGATTGCAACACGTGCTCCCCGACCAATTTCTCTTTTTTTCAGTTTTGGCCTGGGCTCTTGGCCTATAGTGTTGTGATTTCTTAGGGTTTTAAGACTGTATCCCTTTATTATACACAAATCTGGAAGAGTGCTTAGGGACACTAACTAATTAATCCCTGAAAGTAACATCATGTACCTTTTCCCATATCCTCTGTGGCTCCCAAAGGGAGATGTCATGCCAGCTCAGCCTCCAAAAGAAGAACATCCAAAGAGCTTTAGAGTATATCCCTGACTGATATGTGCCAGTAGCTCACTGACTTAATGCCAATAGCACTTCTCTACACCTGTGACAATCAATTTTTTTTTGTCACTACCAATTTTTCAACATTCCCAATACTCACACCTGTTCTGTAACCCACCCTTTGCTTTCCTTAGATAGAATTCTTCTTCCCTTCATAGTCTTCTAATTAGGTATATGCATAGTCTTCTAATTAGGTGTATGTAGTTGGAAACAATCATAGTGTGTTGAGATCATTCATTTTTTGAATTTCCTTTATTAGAAGAAGACCTGATCCTGTAGAGAGGAGGTTATACATTTTCATCATTGTAGGATCAGCGCCAAGTTTAACACATATTAGGTGATCATTAAATGTTCATCAAATCAATGAATGTATCAATAAATGGATTACTAGAACTGAGTCTTTGACACTATAATTATGGTAAGTTAGCTCCATTTTTACAGATGTACTGAGTTAACAAAGAGAGACCTGTAGTGTTGGATTGGACTCTCTAGATTAAACTCTACAAGGCAAACATGAGTGAATTTAGTCTTTTCTTTCTTTTGAGACAGAGTCTCACTACATTGTCCTAGGTAGAGTGCCCTGGCATCATAGCTCACAGAAACCTCAAACTCTTGGGCTTAAGTTATTCTCTTGCCTTATCTTCCAAAGTAGCTGTGACTACAGGTGCCTGATACAATGCCTGGCAATTTTTGGATGATGACCTAGCTATAGATGGCTGGGATGATGATCTGTTGTTGTTATTGTTGCAGTTGTCATTGTTGTTCAGCTGGCCCACGCTGGGCTTGAACACATCAGCTTTGGCGCATGTAGCTGGCACCATAACCACTACGCTACATAACCACAGTGCCGCACCATGAATTTAGTCTTATATCCTCAAAATAGTAAGCTATTATAGAATATCAGAAATAGAAATACACTGAGTTGGATTTTATCACAGTATGGTCCAAAACATGAACTTGTGACACTAGAGAGAGGGGTATTTAGACTTTTAAAATAAGATCAATCCAAAACTAACATGCCCAACTCAAACGTAACAAAGCCATCTCCTTCTTGACCTAATGAAAAAGCAAGCTCTCTAGTCACCCTGCTACTCTGTACTCATTCACAAAGTCACAATGCAGATGGGAGGGAAGTGGTCTACTATTAGACAAATCATATAGTTTATACTGTATACAGGGACAGTTTTACAAGGGAAGGATTCACTAGTATTCAAATCCCTGGATAACAGGTGAAAACCAGGGCTTTTCCAGGAAAACCTGGAAACATAGCTAATCTACTGCAGATCTTCATTCTATACCATTAGTTATCAACTGGGGGGAGAAGTGGGTGAGAAGGGGTGACTTTGCCTCTCAGAAGACATTTGGCTTTCTCTGGAGACATTTTTGATTGTCACAGGTGTAGAGAAGTGCTACTGGTATTAAGTCAGTGAGGTCCAGGGCTATTACTGAACATTCTACATATATAGGACAGTCCCTAGGGGGTGGGAGGGGAGTTACTTGGCCCCAAATGGTGGTAGTGCTGCTGTTGAGAAACTCCCCTTTAAAATACTCTAAAAGATTCTTAACTACCTGATCTTTTATTTCATTTCTCCTTAACTAAGGATTTGGCCTTCAAAACTTTTATCTTTCAACCCATTTATTTCTCATGTTTGAACTCACTTCCTGATCATGGCTCCTGGAAAACCAGGGGAGCCCTAAAACACAGGGAAACTTTATACATATTGGCAAGGTATTTTTGATCAGAAATTACCTCTAAGGCAAAGGTACTCTCTTAAAATTAGAGTTAAGAAGTATATTTTAAAATTCGAGATTCCTTTACTGTATTAAATTCAACTGTAAGTATTTATTGTCCATTTAGTTGAAATGCTTTGTATAAGACATAATAGCATTGATGATAATTTCCAGTCATATGATGATTTGACCTTTTTTCTATGCAAATATCCCCTCACTCTTATCTTTCTCTCCCCCTCTCTCTCTCATAGACACAGACCTGTGCACACATGCTGACTCCTCTAACAAACAAACCTACCAAGAATAGAAAATATTACAAATAAAATCCTATTTGTGGTGATGGAGATATTAACTAGAACAAGCATGGCTAAAAGCCTTTTTCAATTATTTTAAAAAGTAAGTTCAGAGATAGGGCATAATTTAATAGTCGAAGTGGCAGCACAGATCCAAAATTTCTACACTTGTGTTACAAATGTTACAGTTAATAAATAAATACCATAAAATATAATTTCAAAAAGAGCAAATATTTTATCCATTTTGCTCAATGCTGAAAGCTTTACCCATGGTAGGAACATGACACAGGTTTGTTTGTTAGTGTTGTTCTTGTTTATCGGAAACCTATATCTAAAGAAGATATCTCTGAAAGAAATTGATAATTTGGAAGTCATTGAATTAATTGAGCTAGAATGAATAAGGTAATGCAAAATACAGTAAAATTATTGATGAACATTAAAGTTATGTTTATGGAAATATCTAGAACTTAAATCACAATAGCCTCTGCTGATCTTTCTATATTTCCTTTTTTCTTCAGCAGCTTTGTTAAGGTACAATTACATATCATTAACACTACCTATTCAAAATGTAAAATTCCTATGGTTGGCAAATTTCTAGAGTTGTTCAACCATTGCTTCAATCCAGTATTTTTTTTTTTTTTTTTGGCCGGGACCAGGGCCAGGTTTGAACCCACCACCTCTGGTATATGGGGCTGGCACCCTACTCCTTTGAACCATAGGCACCGTCCACCACAATCCAGTTTTTAGAACTTACATATCATCCCAAAATGTTGGTTGTCCGTTACCAATTTCTGGCTAATCCCCACTTACCTGTTGTACTCCTTGTCTACATTTCTTATGTGTTTGGATAAGCTGACTCTACAAGCCAACAAGGAGTCACCTTCAAAAAAAGAGTCCCCCAAAATAAAAATGAAACCGTATTCAGCACTTCACTCTACTCCGTGTGCCTTCCGTCTCGTGCTCCTGTCGGTCACAGCAACTCACCGGAAACTGGCAGATGGAGGATTGAGGGTGAGGTGCTGAAGTAGCTGGAGACAACTCTGAAACTAAAGGAAAAGTGTGGGATGCCTTCTTGGCTTAAAGGGGCTTTTCTGGAGGGAGTGGGGGACAGAGAGAGAAAGAAAGCAGAGAGGGAGAGGGAAAGAAAGAGAGGAGGGAGGGAGGAAAAGGGAAATAGAGACAGAGACAGAGATAGAGACAGAGACATAGAGAAAAGGCAAAAGGAAATGAGTAAAAAATGATACTGATCTCAGGGAGAAATGGAATCCTAAAATAGAAAGTACATGGATAATAATGATTAAGAAATTGAAAACAAGACATTATCCTCTGTCTATCTAGTCAGTTTTAAATCTTTTTTGCTTTACTTTCTAAATACTCTCTCTCTTTTTCTTTTTTTGCAATTTTTGGCTGGGGCTGGGTTTGAACCTGCTACCTCCGGCATACGGGGCTGACACCCTACTCCTTTGACCCACAGGCACCGCCCTCTAAATACCCTCTCAATCTGCCTTACCCCAGTGGACCAATATCTCCAGCCAGGATCATTATCACAGGCTCTCAAGTCCAGTTGCTCAGCCTCTGGGATTTCCTCCGGCCAAGCAGATCTTTACCCACAGAAACAATGACAATGAATAATGTTTCTATAACCCATATTTGATGATATCACTCTTCTTAATCAAGCCACTCTCCCTTTCATCACCCTGCTGTCCTAAGTGTAATGATCCTGTTGATGACCTCACCCTCAACTCTTGCTAGCCTCCATTCTTACCCACCCACCAATATTAAAATATTTTGTTTCCTGTTATCCTCATTGTATAATTCCTTTGTTCCATATTGCATAATTTTTGAAAATCAGTGTTTATAGTTGTATAGTGTTTTTACCAAAAATCTGCTGTCAATGAACCCTGATAGTGTTGTAAAAACAAGAAAATACAGAACTCGGAATATTTAAAATGTACTCTGACTTTTTCTTATCTTAATTACCTTCCAATTGCATCCCATCCCCTAAGATACTATCTATACTCCACGTTAACTTATTTTCACTATTAACACTTTTTGGTTTTCAAGATTTGGTTTAATTACTAATTCCTTTAAGAGGTCTTTTCCGATGACTCAGTACCTGGGTTAGGTAGTCTTCCCAGGTTTTATTCAGTTCACTTTTATATATTCAACCTCATTCTCCCATGAGCCCGACATCCGACTATAACCACCAGTGAGCACAACTAAGATTGCTTCCATTAAGCTGTAATTTACTGACTCCCAGAACGGCGAGCTAAACAAATGTTTATTATATCAAGTGGTAGATTTGGGGCAATTCTTTAGGCATTAGAATCTAATTCATACAGCTTGAAGGTAAAGGGTTCTCAATTATCCGTTAGGATTCCTAGTCCTGGGTACTGGACCAGGACTCAGTGTCAATGAAAGCTTTATCTTCCCTCAAAATAGACTGATGTTTGCAGAAACATGCACACATACACACACACAGAGACATATACAGTTTTAAAGGTGATATATAAGAGTTATAAATGGCAATGGTCAAATTTCATGTTTCAATCCAAGAATATTCACTACTATTAATATACTAATGAAATATAATTAGTATCTCAATGAGATTGAAGTTTACATTATCAAGATCACAGGATGAATAAGTGACAGCACCAACCCTGAAATAAGTCTGGTATCTTTGCAGGGTCCATGTGCCTGGTCATGTCAGTTCCTCAATTCATGATAAGCATACCTGGAAACCTAAGTTTCCTCAGAAGCCTGTTACTATCAACTGGGGGTACCCTTTCCTACAGTGGACAAGAAAAGAAAGGTTTGTTCAAGCCCTGTTCCTCTATGGGAAAAAATAAAAAATTACTTTTCTGGGGTTAGAGTTGCTGGCAGATAAGTGAACAGAATTGATGTGTCTCATTTAATATTCTGATCCAAGACAGCCTTTGTTTTCCCCAAAGAGGAAGTGAAATAATAATTATCTAAATGTGTACAGTGTTTTGGGCTTATAGCCAAACCCAAGAACAGCAGATTACAAAACCAGAAATTTAGTAGTATATCTGAACTTGGAGTAATCTTCTTTAATTCATGGATAAAATTCCTAATAGGTTCTGATTTTTTTGTTTTTTAACTGAGTAAGAAAACGGTGTGACTTAAATTTAGTACCGCCACTTTCGTATTGCTTCTCAGTTTTTTGAAGGATGGAAAAGAGTAGACAATAAAAGAAAACCTCCTAAAATCCTTGCAATCCCTCTGTGTTTTATAGTTGTCCTCTGAGAATTACATTCATTTTTCTGGAACACATGTCTGAAGTTTCTCATTTCAAAAACAAATTAGCAATAATCTGTATCTTTTCTGTGTTGTAAGTATCCATAACTCAAAATAAGTAACTGAATATGCCAGCCTTTTCCACAGAATAACTCGAGGGCATGTTTAATCTTTACAGTGAAATGCAGATATAGATTCCCCATTAAAAGGCAAATCCTCAATTTCCAAACCTTGAATAGCTCAGTACTTTCAAGAAGAATTTCTGCTGATCAACTTACAGCATTTGGGATACCCTAATTCCAAAATGTTAACTTTGATAAACAGGATTTTCCCTTGATGAAGAAATGGATAAATGGGTACTCACTTTAAATCCTTGCTTGTCAATATTTTGTTCTGAAGTACTAAAACAAGTTTTTACAGGTCCCTTGGACGCCATAATACTGTTTCTTTTTGTTAAATGGACTGTTTCAGATGTCTTATTGTCCCTTAACTACGACCTTGTACTCCAAGATACAAGCAAGCAGTATTGGTATGTTTCTAAACTGTTTACCTCCTGCATGCATCAGCCTGGTCATTTGTTTTTCTTCTGTGGAATCTTTTAATCTTTTCCCCCTTTCATACCATTATCTTTGGGGTATGACAAATCTGCTTTAGTAAGTCTAAACTAGCTAATTATACTTGCAGAAAATTGCTCCAGTTGACGATAGTATGTTCCACTAAGAAGTATCAATGAAAAATACAATTCCATACAATTCTGTTGTAATTTATTTTCTATAAAACTAGAGTTGTTTTTTTTTTATAAAATTCATAATTAAAACACCTTCATAGCATTGGAACCTACTGTTTCATCTGAAACGTTTTTAGTAATATTGGTGATTTTCATTAACATAATTGTCTTTCGACTATTTGCTGAATTGTCTCTTCTATGTTGTAAGCCTAACTTTTGTTTTTAGCAGGCTTGAAGTTCGATATTTTTGTTCTTTTGTTTCATTTGGTTATGTTTCTACTTTGTCCACATTAATGTTTGATAGTTCGGTATTATTATCATTTTATAATAATGGCATATCAGTTTGCTACCTCCCAATGGCACAACTGGCAAAAGAGTGTTTCAATAAAAGGATAAAATCGTAAGTGTGAAAAGCTGAAGTTTCCCTCTAATTTTACATAGAGTAGGAATGCTGAACAAACAAACAAAAAGAAACAGAGTTTCCAACATTGAGAAATGATTAGAAAAATGACAAGCACGTTATTCAAAGGAATGTTATAGAGTCATAAAAATGGAAATTAAGACCATACTGTCAAATAGAAAATGTTCATTCACAAGTAACATTGTTAAAAAATAGGTGTGCATAGTTCCGTTTCAGCAATGTGAAGATATTACTACTGACCCACAGATACTGAAAAGGAATACACAAAATAATATTTTATATAAATCTTTCAAATCTTATTCCACTTTCAAACTTTGATTTTTAATTTCTTTTACAATCATGAAATTACAATTTAGATTTATCAGAGAAGTAGATTGTTGTATGTGAGTTGGAAGGAAATGGTTTTACTAAACAATGATTTTCTATATGAAAAGTTTTAAACTTCATAAGAATAAATTAAATTAACTGACTATTTCGGTTCCAGACAAAACCCAATCCATGGAGTTTTTTCATTTTTCCTTTCAACTTAGTTAGCTAAACTTGCTTCTTAAAGTACCTATTTTTTCTAGTGTTCAGTTTTTTATTGATATACAGGGGGGAAATAAAGTTCATGTGCAAAATAGTAAACTAATTTGTCCCATTTTATAATAGGAAACTAAATAGTAAACTAATTTAAATCACACATGAGCTTTCTGCCCACCCTGTATGATGATTATACATATTTATGAGGTACATGAGGTGTTTTGATGCATACATGGATTGTGGAATGATCAAATCAGGATATTTAGGATATCTTTCATCTCAAACTTTTATCATTTGTTTGTGATGGGAACACTTCAAATCTTTTCTTCTAGCTATTTTGAATATACGATAAACTATTTTAAGTGTCATCACCTTTCTATGCTGTCAAACACTAGGACTTATCCCTTCTCTCTGACAGTGTGCTTGTACCCATCCTTCATTCTTCATGACCTCTTCGTTCTCCTCATTTTCATGTCTTCTCTTTCACTCGATCTGTCCCATTCTATACATTCCTCATCAGTTTCGCATATGGTCGAGAACTTTAAATGACCACCCTCCAACCTTCTGAGGTTTCTACCTGTGCGATTCCAGACTGTGTAAACCTAATATCTCTACTTACTCTTTAATTTTTCTCTCTCTTTTCTCACCTACTTCACAGCTGCTGTACCACTAAATAGCAAATAGAAATAGCACTGCAGCTTGAGAGGGAGACTGCAGAAGAAAAATTTTTAAAAAGGGTTTGGCATTTTAGTACCTTTAGCGGCACCCTTTTTGCTGCTTTCTGAACAGGAGGCCCTGGATTTTCATTTTACACTGAGCTCCACAACTTACAAAGCCTTCCCTGCCTCCCCTAATCCTCTTCCTCATTTCTTTTTTTTTTTTTTTTTTGTAGAGACAGAGTCTCACTTTATCGCCCTGGGTAGAGTGCCATGGCGTCACACTGCTCACAGCAACCTCCAGCTCTTGGGCTCAAGCGATTCTCTTGCCTCAGCCTCCCTAGTAGCTGGGACTACAGGCGCCCGCCACAGCGCCCGGCTATTTTTTTGTTTTTGCAGTTCGACTGAGGCCGGGCTTGAACCCGCCACCTTCGGTATATGGGGCCGGCGCTCTGCTCGCTGAGCCACAGGAGCCGCCCCTCTTCCTCATTTCTATGTCCTGGTTTTATCCCATACTTTGCCTGTCATATTCTATTCCTAGTTTTTCTAATCCCAAATCTCTTACTCACTCTCTGTCAGTATCAACTCTGTTTTGTTGTGACACCATGGACAAATTTCTGCTGCGTCTTTGCCCCTTGCACACCCCCAGAGTATTCGCTAGTCCTCTCTTTCTGCTTCCTTAGCACTCTGTCCTGAGCTTCCCCACCAATCTCATTCTACTCCATCCTTATCGCATACTTATTTCCTCCTCCCTTAATTACAAATATATCGAAGTCAAGGTCAAACTTCAGTCCCACCTTTTCTCTAGCGAGTAAGTACTCAGTGAAGTATAAGAAATTAGTGTGCAGCCAGGACATATACAGAGAATGAAATGCATAGATTTGGAGGCAGGAAAAGTGAGGTAGACACGTGGCCTGCAGGTTTGTTCACTAGGAGTACAACAAAAAGCTGGACAATGGTGTCCTATGTTAAACTTCATGGCCAAATAAAACCTCTAAATTATCTCCAACTGACTGCTGCAAAGAGATCAGAGATAGAAGATGCCAATATTTAAAGTTCATAGTCACTAATCGAACACCCGTCTTGGGCATATTCCCATAAAGCAGGTTTTCTCAATGTTGGCACAAAACTCCTGGAATTTGGGACCTGTATTGTGGTGAGGGAGTTCTTGTGCATCATAGCATGCATGGTGGGGTATATGACCTCAACCCTCCATAGAATGTAGAAGTCCCCCTTATTTGTGAAATCAAAAATGCTTAAATGACATTGACAAATATTTTTTGTTTGTTTGTTTTTTGGAACGCAAAATTGCCCCCAATTGACAATCATTATTGTGGAAGGATACTATTTTGAAGACAGCATTATTCTTCAGATAGTAATCCATGAGCTATTGTCTCAAAAGGAAAATGAAGGAGAGTGAAAACGTAGAAACACCTGCTAGTTATCCTGCCTTTATTTCCAAAATCTTAAATCCTAGAACAGAGAACGAAATTTTGTCCCACTTTCAAACTGAGGAACTGAACTGATCAAGAACAAGGAAAGAGGGTGGAGCCTGTGGCTCAAAGGAGTAGGGCACTGGCCCCATATGCCAGAGGGGGCAGGTTCAAACCCAGCCCTGGCCAAAAACTGAAAAAAAAAAAAAAAAAAAAAAGAACAAGGAAAGAAAGTCCAGCAGCATGACAACAATATCAGACAGAAATATGAAAAAAGGAAGATAATCCGGTAGTGAAAAAGAGATTTCCATGGGGG
>CAUYON010149313.1:0-19320 GCA_963573935.1 Arctocebus calabarensis
CCCATATGCTGGACGTGGCGGGTTCAAACCCAGCCTCGGCCAAAAACTTCAAAATAAATAAAATAAAAACAAAAATGAGTTGCATGTTTTTGTTAGCAAGCAGAATAGCATGGCCCTTAACATGACAGGTCAATTTAGTAAAATTAAAAAGAAAGCATTCATGGAAGACGTAATAATCAAAAGCTGTTAACACTGTTCTGTGGACCAAACTGGGGTGGTTCTGGCAGGATTATCAGAGGGGCTGGTGGTGCTATGTGACATTCTGCGATGTCAGCTCTCCTAAAGACAACGGAGAGACATGCAGACAGCTGGCTGACAACACCATGCTAGACAACTCTCCACACTACAACCATTAAACCCCTGTGTGCTCAAAGGAACTCCTACCTCCCCCCAGCGAGGCTCTCTCCTCTTGATAACAGCTTGCCCGCCTGCTCTGTTCTTGGACTTTCTCTTGGGCTGTCCATGATAAGAGACATACCATGGATGAGATCTACGCCTACAGAGAGAAGGAAAAAGACGGACCTGCTTTCGTCTGTCTGTTCTGTGGGAAGGATGGGTGCCGTTCAGGTAGAAAGCACACAGCAGCTTTGCAAAAATCCCTTTTCCCACCTGCTGACAATCTTGCACACTTCAGAGTGGTCAGCTAAAACAAGCCGATATTTATCCAACTCTCAGAGTGGAACAGAGACGGTGACGACTGTCGAGCTGTCCCTGAGCAGACTGGCTCGCAAATCTAAAACGCGAGTGAGCATCCTCTCCTATTTCACACAACGGTGCTTCTGAGCCTTAACCCAGTCAGTTCCTTTTTATTATCTGAAGAAAAACGAATTCTCTGTGTGTTGGCGTCTATGCGCAATTATCCACAATAAAGAAAACGAAAAACTTCACCCTAGACATCAAGCAATAAACACGAAAACCCTTGGTGAGCTGATCCAAGGTGTCAGACCTCACCCTCATTGTGTTCATCTCATGTCACTGGAGCCTCACAACTCCGGGAGAGTGGGGTCGTGGTACCCATTTTACAGATGAGGAAACTGAGACGCAGGGGTTAAAAACATAGTCCAAGGTCTGGCAATTAGTAAGTTGGAAAGTACAGAAGTCAAAAAAGTATGCCTAGTCATTGAAGAATGAGGACTCAATAATCTAGGGGGAAACTGGGCAGTGGACACACATTGACGCTGCAGTCTGATTCTTCCAATGTTACTCACTCTGGTTTCTCCCCGGTTGCACAAAGAGAAAAGCTGCTTCGCCCACTTCAGATGTGTCTTTCTGGGTAAGGGATCTCCCCCCACTCAATTTCCCTGGCTGCTCTCTGCCACTCATTGATCCCTGCCCACAGGAGGGGACACAACTTACTGTAATGCTGGGCGTGAGAACCAGGCGGGCACAGCGCTGCCTTCCTGTCCTCTCACGGAGCACGCCCTGCTCCACTCCACTGGTCTCGGGCACGCTGCAGGAGTGGCTCTGCCCTCTGGGGAGGTCTGGCAGACCGATCCACCACCCCACTCTTGCTGTTCAGGACCAGAAAGCCCATCAGCCCAAGGCTGTAAGCTGCACTCTCAAGGTCAGGTTCACAGGGGAGTCAGAAGACGGTTGAGTCTTCCATGAGCCTTAGAGCTGGTCTATCACTCACTTAGAAAGGAACTCAGGAAAGAGAGAAAATGTCATTTGCTAGCCCCCTTCCCTCAAAAGCCAATCACTTCTTTATGGGTTAACCGACCAACCAGAGCTCAGATTTCTCTGGTAAGAGCAAAAAGGTTCCTAGGTTCCTCCAGTCTCTATAATTTTAGTGCTGCCATACATTTCAAATCAGTGTAGAGCTCATGGGCAGATATAAAACCCTATCATTAGGTTCTGCCCTCTATACCCGGAAGGGCTCACAGGCCACATAATCAAGGTTAGAACTATTAATAGGAGGGCTGAAGAAGAGATGTGACAGTTAACCCCAAGCTCTGTATGATTTTATATACAGCTATCACACCTAACCATCATTCAGCACCAGGCATCTATAAAACAATCACCCACCCACATTTGCATACTGAAGGTACGAGGTCTGCAAATTAAGTGTGCAACCTCATCTAGAAAAAGATGAGTTGATGAACTTGTCATACAAAAGCGCTACATACCTCATTGCCAAATATCACTACGGTCACCTTCGAAGGGCTCCCCTTGGGATGCTGTGCACTGACCCCAGCACCTAGTACATCCTTCAAGGCAATTTTGGAACTCTTTTGCCAGAATGGCCATCAGAGCTATCATTCTATAAGGTTTGACAATCAAGTTGGCAAAATCATCCTAGAAAAAGTGCCTTGAAAAGGTGGACTGGGCGCTGGCCTCGGTCTATGGCTTCCCAAGGGGCACCCTTCGAAGGTAACCATGGTGATATTCAGGAACGAGGTATGCAGCCTTTTGTATGACAAGTTCATCAACTTAATTGTCCAATCTCATATGCGCTCAGTAAACAGCATCCCTTCCTCACCCTGCTCTAGGAGCAAGCCTATTATAAATTTGAATCTATGCTACAAGTGAATACCTTTTTTCAGCTATACGTTATTCCTTGATTCATTGTATCATGATAATTTTTAAAAAGCAAAGGTGTATCGTGAAATCCTTTGCTTTGTAAAAGATTCCATTATAGGAGTAATCATTATTGAACCTTTTAGCCCAGATGTAATTTCTTACATGTTACAAGAAGTTTGGCACGCATTGTGAATTTCAGCCAAGGTTGATAAAGTTCAATAACTTGGCTAACCAACCATGTGTACTACTCATTACAGAAGTAATAAATAGATTCATCAAAATGGACATGAAAAAGCCATAAGAAAGTCGGACGCCACTTCCAGCCAGCTTCATAAAAGTACCTCTTGGACTTTAATGTAATTTTATATATAGCTATCACGCCTACCCATCATTCAGCACCAGGCATCTATAAAACAATCACTCACCCACATTTGCATACCGAATAAATGCCAGTTACAAAGGTGAATTCTCTAGACATCTCCAGAGTCACATAAACATACTCTGCTTCTATATTTAACTTCCTAAAGAATTCATATCAAGTAAAAACGGGAATCAGACAGACATGCCCACAAATGCCATTTTTCCTATTATCTTTTTTGGGTCAGTTTTCAGAAGAGTGTTTTTGTTGTTGTTGTTCTTTGTTTGTTTGTTTTTTGTTGTTTTTTTTTTGAGACAGAGTTTCATTTTGCCCCCCTTCGGTAAAGTGCCGTGGCATGATGGCTCACAGCAACCTCATTCTCTTAGGCTCAAGTGATTCTCCCGAGTAGCTGAGACTACAGGCACGCACCACAATGCCCAGCTAGTTTTAGAGACAGGGTCTCGCTCTTGCTCAGGCTGGTCTCAAACTTGTGAGCTCAGGCGCGAGCCACCTCGCCGGGCCTTCATTGTTGTTCCAGTAAAATTTTCACTCCATTCTTTTAGCCTAATGGTGACTGAAAAATTTAATAGTCAGTAAGTAAGTAAGATCAATGTCACAGATGAAAGAAGGAAATCTAAGTTCACAGGATGGAAGACTCTCCTATGATCAAATGTATAAAAGTCAAAAAAGTTGGTTTCAGGTGGGACCTGTGGCTCAAAGGAGTAGGGCGCCGGCCCCATATGCTGGAGGTGGCAGGTTCAAACCTGGCCCCCACCAAAAACTGCAAAAAATAAAAAATAAAAGAGTTGGCTTCCAATATCTGAATGTTAACAAAGCTTAATGGGATAATGTAACTTGAACAACTATATAGTCAAAAATGCAAATTGTGCCTGCTGAGCCTCCCTGTTTTATGCTTCTGAGAGGAAACTCAAACACTGACACAGGCGTTCAAAGCCGCTCCTTCTCAGAGACATCACCCCTGCACTGGGCAAACCGCAGTAGAACAGGCTGGCGTCACGTTCTGAACTGAACGTGAAAAGGGGTGTTGCACGTGTCAAACATTGTCCCATGCTGGAAAATACTGTTAGGTAAATAACTCTTTTATTTATATATATATATATATATTTTTTTTTTTTTTTTTTTTTTTTTTTTTTTTTTTGGAGACAGATCCTCAAGCTGTCACCCTGGATAGAGTGCAGTGACATCACAGCTCACAGCAACCTCCAATTCCTGGGCTCAAGCAAGTCTCTTGCTTCCACCTCCCAAGTAGCTGGGACTACAGGCGCCCGCCACAACGCCCGGCCATTTTTTGGTTGCAATCGTAGTTGTTTGGCGGGCCCAGGCTGGATTCGAACCCGCCAGCTCAGGTGTACGTGGCTGGCGCCTTAGCCCGCTGAGGCACAGGCGCCGAGCCAATAACTCTTCTTCAGTTGTCGCACGTGGGTGAGTTATCTTTGCATCCCAGGACAGGAAGCCGAAGGGTAGAATCCACATTCTCTATTTCTCAGCAAGGCCCCGTCATCCTTACAGAGGACCGAGGGAGCCGGTCTGTCTACACCACGGGTTCTGCTCCGTCACAGCGCCGGGGTTCTTCAACACACAGGCGACATCCGTTCTATCTGTCCCCACTTCTGCTCGCTGTGCCATCAGCACCGTATGTCACCAAAACAGCCGTTCTGCTTCCGTTTAATACTTTCTTCTGGTCTTTCTCTCTTGCACTTTCACGGTGAGATCACCCTAGGACAATATTATTAATTTCCTCAGACTCTCCCAGTGCTTTTCACATCTAACACGAAGAGAAAAACACGATCGAGTTTTCTAAAACCAAAGTCATGCTTTTAACTCAACAAGGAAAATATTCCCTGCTGTTCATTACAAATAACACCTAAATGATCACAACATTAGGTAAGCAGTGTGGATTTTTAACTCAGCACAAGCAGAACATTACAACAGTGGGATGATTTATTTTTTTCAAGAAACCAGCAAGTGCCTCAATTTTCAAAGAGCTTAAATACCATAATGACAGATACTTAATGCACAGAAATTAAAGAAAAGATGTGCTCTGAATAACAGAAGTTATAGAAAGGAAAGCTCTCATACCAATTGTCACAATTAAAAAAGCAGCCAAAGGGAACCAAGGAAAAAGGGACTTAAAGGTTCCCAAAAGACTTACAGAATAGGTAAAATTGTGCACAGAAAACAGTCTTTGTAAAGTCCATACTATAGTATGTGATGTCTGATATTAAAAACATAGTTAAGTTTCTAAATAAAGACTTCAGATAGCTATCCAGAAGTTGTCTCAATAACAGCAGATAGCTTTCCATGGCAAGGCTTAAAATAAAGCCATCCTGCTAGCGTGTTGACTCTGAAATCCAATACTAATATTTGGGCAAATAGTAGAGTCAACATTAACAATGCTTGCCGTTTCTGCCCCATCACAAGAGGTAATTTTCCCACCAACAGGAAAACACACACACGCACACAGGAGACACGAACTACAAAGCAATTCTTAAAGGAAGGGGTGAAGAGCCATTTAAGAAAACACAGACTATGGCTAATTACTGATGCAAGAGCCACAAAATCTGTTAGGAAGATGAAAGGAATTTACAGACTATTGAATATAAATTTGCAATCGCTTATTTCTACATGTGACAACTCTGTAGTGTATTCCCCCCCTCCCACCTTGCAAACCCAGCTCAGCCTTGCAAGCACATCCCTCTTTTGGGGAGCCAGCTTCTGTACGATTTGCCTCCTACGTATGCCGTGAGGTCTGGAAGCTTCAGTTATCTGATCTTTCTCTTCATTGAGAACCATCAGCCTTTGTCCCTCAGAGGTCAACTTGAAGTTATTTCACGTCCAGGTACTTTGCGCTGGATACTTCAAACAGAGCACATGATGTTCAGAGTGTTATTCGGACAAGCACCGTTGGAAAAGCTGAACGCTATTAAATTCTGCAATCCAAACAAGACCAGCTTTATAATAAGGAAAACATGAAATCCAGAAGTCAGTCCCTCTGGACAGATGGTGTGATCTTAATTTAGCTAACTTTTCCATTTTACATAATAAGTAAGAAAAAGCGTGTTTGGCATTTGTAGGTCCAAACGTGCTCTGGAGACGTGACAGCTTTCCCTGCAGCTTTGATAGAAAACAAAAATCCTAAGTGTAAGCTGCAAGTCTCCACCTCATGTTCAAATGCTGTGCTGGCAGCTGCCACACCGTCTGAGGACCTGGGGATGGAATGGGCCAAAGAAGGACTGAGGCAATTATAGCACCTCCCAGAATACACCGGCGGATGGGTAACCAGCAGGGGCAGGGCTCAGCTATACCGTCGGCAATGTGAGAACCAAGAGCCCAGAACTAGGGGGCTAAGTCATAACAGGCCCAAAGCGGAGAAAATAACCCACAGGAACAGTAAAGAAATCTGTCCACAAAATGAAGGGTAGGCCTGATGCTCCAACGAGCCGCTCGCTTTGAACATATGCTGCGTGAAGAGTCCACAACCGCTCAGGTTGTAAGCATGAACATCAAGATACCAAGTGACCTTTAAAAAGAAAAGGCTGCATTATGAATACAAGGCATCATCGAATGGCCACATTATAACACAAGGCAAGCTATGGAGCCGTGATTAATATACATTAGAATGAGCAATTACACTTGACCACAGATACACACATGGTTCGAGCTGATGGTGACTTTGCACTCACCCTGAACTCACTCTAGGTTTGCCTTTTGTTTTTGAGACAGAGTCTCACTCTGTCACCCTGGGTAGAGTGCTGTGGCATCATAGCTCACAGCAACCTCAAACTCTCAAGCTCAAGAGATCCTTTGGCCTCAAGCTCCTGAGTAGCTGGGACTACAGGCACCTGCCATCATACTCAGCTAGTACTTTTTTTTTTAAGAGATGGGGTCTTGCTCTTGCTCAGGCTGGTCTCGAACTCCTGACCTCAAGCAATCTGCCTGCCTCAGCCCCCCACAGTGCTAGGATTGAAAATATGAACCACCACACCCAGACCCCTACTCCGGGTTTTATTTGTCTTTACAGTTATTCACAAGATGCATAAATGGAAATAGCCCTTCAGAAAAATCAGACTAGTGGTCATAAAAAGTTACCACTCAAGGCAGCAGAAGTTCTCTTTCATTTATAAGGACATATTTGGTGATTCAACTTCCAATGTCTCCTTTAATATGAAAAAGGGTCTTTAGTATCATGGACTTTTCAATACAAATAGAAAAACACAGAAATTAGAATCCACCCAGAGATATACACTTACATAGAAAAATGGGTGCTTTTTAAAAAAGGCCATGCATTAGATGATAAAACACACCAATTTAAATGTTCTCTAGAAACACAAAAGTGGAGATGCTAATATAGTCACCTGCCACATAACAACATTTTGGTCAGCAATGGACGATATAAATGACAGGGGTCCTCTAAGAGTAATGCCATCATATTTGCACTGTACTTCTGTGTTTAGATGTGTTTAGATACATAAATACTTACCACTGTGTTACAGTTGCCCCCAGTATTCAGTACAGTAACACCGCAGGGGTCAGTAGCCTTGGAGTAATAGTCTATACCCTGTAGGCTGTGTATGCAGGATGAAGGCCATCCCGCCTAGGTGTGGGTAAAGAATGCTCTACAATGTTCACATAACCACAAAATCACCTACCACCACATCTCTCGGTGACCACCACTGTATCTTTTGTACAATGTTGTTTTGTACAATGAGAGCAGACATCATGTCTAGTTCTACACTGAACGCCTAGCACCTAGTACTCAATAAATGAGTGTTGACTGTACAGAAGATGGAATAAAGGGCATGCCTGTGGCTGGGAACTGGCCAGCCCAAACCCAGTGACCGTGGCCTTCACTGCCCACGCCTTCACTGCAGACCCCAACCCAGAGCTCCACACTCAAGAGTCTACAAGAAGCAGGCAGACAAAATGCTCATGTGACACAGCCTGTGCCAAACAACAGTGGTGACCTACCAGCCAGGGACAGCTCCGTATAGAGCTTTGGTGCAATTACACTGCTTTGGGGGGCATGATTAGATCATGAGAGTAGAAAATGTCGACCCAGTGCCACCGGGAGCCACAGCCAGCTTGGATTGCAATAACAAAATATGAAAGACCAGGTGTCTTAGACAGCAGACACTTATTTCTCATAGTTCTGGAGGCTGGAGGTCCAAGGTCAGAGTGCGAGCCTGGCTGGGTTCTTGGGGCAGGGCCTCTTCCTGATCTAGAGATGGCTGCCTTCTCACTGTGTCCACATGTGGCAGAAGGGGAATTCACTAGCTGTCTAGCCTCTTCTTAATAAGGGCACTAATCCTGTTCATGAGGGCCCCGCCCTCATGATGTAATCACCTCCATAAAGCCCCACACCCAAATACCATCACATTAGGATTAGGATTTTGATATAAATTTGAGGAGAGTGGCACACACATCCACAATGGTCATTCCGATTTTGCAAGTTCAGCAGAAATTCAGATTTAACTAAAAGACCATGATTTTAACATATTGGCAAGTAATCCAATTAAAAAAACAAGGACAATCACCCCTTCCCCCCCCCCCCACTATAGGTCATTTTTGGATGGACCATGCAAAACACATGAGGGCCAGATCTGGGCAGCTGGCCACCAGTTCTCCCTCTGTCCTGGAGGTGACCTGGATGCTCTACTCTCAGTCACATGTCCTTGGCCTACAGAATAGGGCAAGTGTGAACATGTTCCCCTCCCTGAATCACTCTCACACCTCAGTTCCTCAGCAGACGGCTGAACAGAACGAATATCTGCAAACAGGATTGAGCAGATGAGATTAAAGGAAGGAACCCGAGATGGGGAGATGACCCACGAGTATCCAGGTAGGCCCAAAATGTCATCACAGGGTTCCTTAGAAGAGGGGACAGAGGGAGATGTGAGTACATAAGAGAAGGTGCTGCGATGGTAAAAGCAGAGATGGGGATGATGTGCTGAGAAGGTAGAGGATGGGGCCACTAGCCAAGGAACACAGCAGCCACCAGACGCTTCGGAAGAGGCCCACACCCTCACATCACCCTACACAGCGGCTCCAGGAGGAACCAGGCCTGCTGCTGCCTTGAAGTTACCCAATAAAATGAGTTCCAGACTTCAGGCCTCTAGAAATATTACATGAATAAATCTGTGTTATTTTCAGACACTGAGTTTGGGGTGAACCCTTACAGCAGCAGTAGGACACGCGTACACCTTCCCGATATTTCAGTGAACACATAAGGGACATACCCGTGGCAGGTGCACATACTCAGGAGGCAGTGACAAAGAGTGTCACAGTTACGGAGCAAAAACACCACCAGCTTCCCCTTGTTGGAGCCCTCCCTCAAGGACCAGCAGGCAATAAAAAGGAAACCCTGCAAACAGAAGTTGCTAAACCCAGTAGGAAAAAGGCCCCCGTGCGCCCAGCCTGACAGCTCCCAAGTCAGTTTGTAGGCTGAAAGGATGGCACATCCCTTGCCACAAATCTGACTCTGCTCCCTGACTGCGATGTTTCCCCGTATGGATCTGTTACAGCATCACCTTGTCAAACTCTCAATCAGGCAATGGTACATGAACTTGGAACTGAAACTTCCTTCACTAATAAAGTTGTAATGGCACTTTTTTTTGAATGCCATTTGGAATGCATTGACAATCTCCAGGCTGATAGAAGCTTCTCAAACCGAGCTGCTGAATTTAGAAGCCACAGCTGCCTCCCTGTCCCGTGAAGCCACACTGAAGCAGTTGGAAGACGCAGAAAGTGCTCAGAGTTCGTCCTCACAGCCTCGGGTGGCTGACACGGCGGAGTCTCTTCCTTGGAAAGAGATTGATTATTTTTATTCTTTTCCTTTGTGTCATCACCAGGAAAACAGTTTCCAGAATCAAGATGTGGCAATTTAGCCGATGTCCTATAAGCAAACAGAACCCAGTTCGACACTGAATTCCCCACCTGCATTTGAATTGCCTGCGTGCTGTGGGCAGAGGTGAGGACCCACACAGGCGAACCTTGGTGGAACCAGGAAGAAATCGTACTGCCTGGAACTGACATTCCCACCTCTGAAATCTCAAGGCGGCTACATCCCCTGGAAGTTTCTGCCTCTGCAGAGATGCCCTTCTTATTATATTGGATTACTGCTTGTAAATATCTGGCTAGCATCACAATCCGCCAACTCTGGAGGAGACAACATCTGTTAAAATTTTCTAGTCACAACCACTAAGTCAACTGCACAACTTGCGGAAATCTCTCCACACATACTGACAAAAAATGCCACGCCCTCTTATTTTATTCTATCCATTAAAGAACTAAATGAAATTACTTGCTTCCTCTATCTTGTTCCAACCTTACTTCTCCCTTTAGCATTTCCCCCCTTTAACTATTAGGTTCTTTTCTCCCAATTGCAAGCAACCTTACATTCATTTTTTAAATTAATTATGTTGTTTTTCTCTACAGACAGGGTCTTGTTTATGTGGCCCAGGCTGGTCTTGAACTCCTGGCCTCAAGTGATCCTCCTGCCTCAGCCTCCCAAAGTGCCGAGAGTACAGGCGTGAGCCACCTCACCTGGCCCGGCAACTTTATACTCATACAGTATTCTTCACTACTGAATTTTCACATATTGCTTTGGTTGATCTGTACAAAATAGTGATGGGGGAATTATTATTCTCCACTTTGCCAATAAGGAAAGTAAGGCTCGGAACAGTTAAGCAACTTGCCTTAGTCACGTAAATTGATGACAACCTGTCTCAGGGTACAGCTCTTTTCCCACCAGGTCCCGGTAGTGTCCAATAAAACCACCTCACCTTTCTAAGTGCTGTTGAATTGTATTCAAACATTGATACGTTCTTGGATGTGATCAAGCGAACGAGACTTGTAAGTTGCACACTGATACTTCATACACCAGGCAGCCCCATAAACCATCACAAATGCAAGTGAACAAATGCTCTAATGCCAAACTTTCAGCAATAAAAATGTTAACCACGATGCACTCCCTTGAAGCACAACAGTTTTCTTCACTCTTCCCAAGTTTAATGTATCTTTTTTCTTCCTTGACTGTCACAAAAATAACCTGAGACATGTTTTTCTTTTCTTCCACTTGATTCTTTTTCTGGATGGAGCTCCTATCTGACCTCCAACCAAAAAATATCTAAAATGTTTCCTTTCATACCAAAGACAAGTCCACGCCTAAGCCGGTTATTGAGAAAGGTCCTTTTAGGACAAATTCATAGAGATTACGACAGCCTTTTGAGAATCCCAAAACCAGGAAGCTAGGAAAATACCAGACTCATTTCAGCAGCAACTCGATCCCGACGCCTCCCACTCCAGAAATGGCTCCACGTTATTAAGTGTCTGCAAAGATGAGCAGACAGAATTCCCTGGGAAGTCTAGAGTTGCCCCATCTTTAACAGCTTTACGAAGTAGGAGTATTATTCCTGTTGCAGAGATGTGGAACAAGAATTCAGGGAAAAGAAAATAACTTGCCCAAGTTCTGACGGGAAGTGGATAGCCCAGGTTTCAAAACTAGGCCATGTCTGCTTCTGGAGCCACTCTCCGTCTCCTGCACCTTTCTGGGTAGAAACCCGCTCCCCTGTGGAGCTTGCCTCAACTGTCAGCTAAGTTGTTTTCAGTAGCAATACAATTTCACCACGTGGGGAGCGACCTCTTCCAATGAGAGAAGGCACAGAAAAGCTCTGACGAGGAGTTACTGCCACTGTCAGTGGAAATGAAAAAAATCAAAATAATCAAATTTATTCTGTTATCTCGGGACTCAACCACCTTCGTAAGCCAGCCAAGTTCAAGTTTTCTAGGGTGCTGCCAGCTCAAATGCAGGTACCAAAGCACCAGCTGTAGCTGGCGGAACAGATGACACGTGTGCCTGTAAGTTTTTAGTGAAGCAAACTGGAGAGTTAAGCCAATTTCTTTCTCTATGAATTTCCGCTCGATCCCAGGATTGAATATGTACTTCAAGTGAAAGACACTTTGAAATAAATTCACTTCTAAGGGAAAGGGACATTTTGAAAATTAAATTATTGCACATGAACCAAGCAATCAATTAGCAATCAATAGACACCCAATACTCATGCATAGAAGATGAAAAGGCAATTCATTAAAAAAAAAAAATGCTAATGGCCAGACATACCAAGAGATGATCCATCTTACTAATAATCAGAGACATGCAAAGTGAAGTGATGCTTTTAAAATATTCTTAACTCCCAAGACTGGCAAGTATGCTTGGCAAATGGGCATTGAAATTGGTGCAACCTTCCAAGGTACGGTTTGACAAAATGAATCAAGATGTTAAGGTTAGAAAGCAAATCCCTTGATTCAGCAATTTCACTTCCACAAAATAAAACTACAGAATAGTCACGGATGGGCACAAATACTTAATTACAAAATGTTCATCTCTATTGCATAGCTATTAAAAAGCTGGAATCCGCCCAAATGTGCCACGGTGGGAGGACGACGGGAACCATATGATGGAATACAATGCAGCCATTTGAGATGTGAATATTTAACAGGGAAGAGAGATACTCACAATCCTATAAACAGAATAACCACAAAGGAGTGGGGGAGGAAAATGCTTAGAATTGTATATGCTAAATATTAGCAGTATACTTCTGGCTGGTAAGAAGCTAGGGTGATTTTTTTTAACCTGTATTTTTATTTTTACTGAAGTGCACTTTCTAAATTTTCCATAAGGAATACATGTTGAATAACAAATGCTACATCCCGGGCAGCACCTGTGGCTCAAAGGAATAGGCGCCAGCCCCATATACTGGAGGTGGCAGGTTCAAACCCAGCCCCAGCCAAAAACTGCAAAAAAAAAAAAAAAAATGGTACTTCCCATCCCCCTAGAATTCTTTGTCAAACACCAAAAGGGAGGGCCAGCACCTGTGGCTCAAGTGGCTAAGGCACCAGCCACATACGCCTGAGCTGGCAGGTTCGAATCCAGCCCTGGACCCGCCAAACGACAATGACGGCTGCAACCAAAAAATGGCCGGGCATTGTGGTGGGCGCCTGTAGTCCCAGCTACTTGGGAGGTGGAGGCAGGAGACTCGCTTGAGCCCAGAAGTCGGAGGTTGCTGTGAGCTGTGATGCCACAGCACTCTATCCAGGGTGATAACTTGAGGCTCTGTCTCAAAAAAAAAAAAAACCAGCAAAAGGGTATGTGGGGAAGAAGGTGCTAGAAGGCGCCAAGTGTACTCATCTATGATCGATATGGCGTGCAGGACTCAGATCCACCAGAGCCCTCCCTACAGATACCACCCCCAGCACCTGGCCTGGCGCAGAGCCTTCGAAGATTTGCTGAAATAAATTTGTTGAGTTCTGAGTTGGAGTTAACAAGCAGAACGAGCTACTGGGTAGGGTTCCTTCTGGACCGTGGTCCTATTATTATTCCTCTGAACAGGGCGGTGGCAAGGACAGTGGAGGATACGGGGTCCCAGCCACGGAGTCAGGTGCCCCCCACTCAAGAGCTGAACGATCTCCACCAAGTTACCTCACCTCTTTGTGCTTCTGTTTGGGCCCCATTCTAAGACAGCCACAAGCACTTTGGCGAGAAATAAATATGACATAAATTTGAAAGAGCTACCAACATATGATAATGATCAGTAAACCCTGAGCTGGAACCATGACATATATTTCAGAGGTGGGGATGAAAACGGAAAGCATTTTACTAGCTTTAACTGTAGTTTCTGTTCAACCACACAAGAAATGTGATTGTTGCTTTGTTTCCCTTTGTGCTACACATGAGATTATTTATTGATACAAAAGGCTTAGTTCAGCTGGGTGCCTGTGATCCCAGCACTCTGGAAGGCTGAGCAGGTGGATCACTCGAGCTCAGGAGTTCGAGAGCAGCCTGAGTCAAAGTGAGACCCCATCTCTAAAACTAGCTGGGATTGTGGGGGCGCCTGTACTGCCTGCTACCCAGGAGGCTGAGGCAAGAGGATTGCTTGAGCCCAAGTGTTTGAGGTTGCTGTGAGCTGTGATGCCACGGCACTCTACCAAGGGCAACAAAGTGAAAAAAGGCTTAGCCCCACTCACCTTGCTGGTCATCATACACAAGGAGAAACAGTAAAGACGACAGAATATGAACATCTTCTCCACCTCCATCACACACACACTCACGCTCGTGCACCACCGCCTTAGACACACTCGCTCTGACCTCCTCTGGGAAGAGGAGGCTTGTTTAACTTGGAATGTGGTTCACATCTCTGCCAAGTCACTCTACTTCAGTAGCTCAAATAGAATCCGTCTTGCCATTTTTAACGAGTTCAATGCAAATTCATTTTAACACAGTGTACTTGGAATGGAGCTTACTTTTCTGTACAATATGTGAAGGCACATCCTAAATTTGATTTGTCAATTTAGAAAGCCAACCTTTAGAGTCTGGGGAGGAAACCCTGATTTGCTTTCAGAGGCAGCACTAGCTGCATACGGCTTCTTACACGCAAGAAACAAACCAACACCACTACCCAACAGCACAGCCTGGTACACCAATAGACTCGAACCAGGTCACACCACTCCATGCTTCCTATGAACTCCACCCCGTCAGGTGTGCACAGATCAAGCCTGGTACTCGTGAAACGGACTGTTATGTGTTAAGTCAAAGGGAGATGAGAAGTTTAGGCCACACAGCCTGTGGGAATTTGCTTTTTGATCAATGTCCCAGTGCCCTCATTGAAGAGATCCTTCCAAGAAGAGCTCCCCTCATGATCTAAACATTATTTTGGGAAAAAAACCTGAAGACTCTATAAACACTGTTTGCATAAACGCAAAAGTGCGGGAAAGGATGTGTCATCCCCAACAAGCAACAAGGGGGTTTCAACTGCTGGCACCTCATTTATTACCAAAATCTGTAATATTTCCCAGAATGACATTTAGCTTTAACACATCAATAAACAACAAACCCATGTATGTATGGATGACCAAAATACCTTCAGCCTCCTAAAATAGCTTTGCCATGTTACAAATATATTCACAACATTTTCAGGGTCTCACATTTTCAAAAGAGAAAAAGTGGCTGAGGAAAAAAAAGTATAAAAGTATATAATATAGGGTATTCATTTTGTTCCCATTTAAAATTGGAAAAGCAGCAGTTTTATAAAGCTGGAGTATATTCTTTTCTGGGCCAAATTTCTATTTGACAGCTGAAGTACACGATTAATGGGCTGCCTCAAACTTTAGTTATAGAGCCAAAGCCGAAATTACCGTTCTTAAGACTGTGTGTGTTTGCAGAGTCCTGGCTATCTGCTTCATATTAAGTGTTTGGCTTAATACGGCCTCTCTTATTTAAGAAACATGCTGTACTGAGCCCAAAAAGACACATTTTCTTCTAGTACAAGAATGCATCGTTAATAAACAATCTAATTACAATACAGTAGATAACACCGGATAAGGATAGTGGCAAGGGCAAAGAGGAGATCAAAGAACCTTAAACAGAGAGGCATTAATATTTAAATATTACAATTTCCACGTAGGAAAAAAAAAATCACATTATTGATAGGCCAGCACACTCAAAACCAATAATGTTATGAAAACACATGCCCTTGTGTAATTTGGCAGAACAGGCTGCTCCCTGAGCACAATGGGCCTTTTTATGAAGTGGATCTCTTCAGCCCTGGCATTTTATACAAACAAAACAAAAAGAGAAAAAAAAAAGAAAAGAAAAAAAGAAAGAGAAACAAACACGACACTAGTAACAGTCTTCAGCTTAAACTTTATCACCAGGAAAACTAACACCTAAAAGATGGGTTAGAAAAGTAAAAGGCATGCTTTAACAAAAATGAAAGCAAGCCTGGTGAAGAAGAAAACTATTAAGAGGCTATGGCTTTTGTTTAATTATATCAAAGAGCAACAGAGCCCTCTAGTGGAGAAAAAATAAAAATGTAATGGAGACATTTCCGCTTTTAGGTTAATTTACAGAAAATATGCAGACCACTCTCTTGCGTGACAATTCCCACTATGTTACTATGTCATAGAAAAGCAAAAGATCAAATTATTTTTATTTGGTTTTAAGAAAAACAATCTCCAATTTTTTTACAACTCATGTAACAGTACAAAAATCTTTACTGAAATAGAAACACTTTTAAATAGTTTAAAAATTATGACTTTGAACCATTTTGCCATTGAATGACAGCTTATATGACCCCCATTTGTTATGCTACCATGATAAAAAACTAAGTTAAAATCTAAACCTACATGTGAGTATGAAACTCAACTGATGACCTCATGTGACAAAAAGTTTCAATTGAGATCTAATTAGGTATATACAGGAGCCAGGCCCCCCATCAATGAGAGATGTGTCCCAAGACCCCCAGAGGACACCTGAAAGCATGGATAGCACCAAGCCTTATAACTACTAAGTTTTCTCCTGCACACAGTACCTATAATAAAGTTTAATTTATCAATTAGGCATAGTAAGATGAATCACAAAATAGAATAATCATAACAATGTACTATAATAAAAATTATGTGAATATGTACAGTCTCTCAAAATGCCGAAATATTTTCAGATGGCAGTTGACCTTGGGTAACTGAACTCTCAGAAAGCACAACCATGGATAAAGAGGGGCTACTGTATACCTGATCATTAAAAAAAAATTATAGAGATATATATACAAACATGCACACATACCGACACCTCCCCATTTGAAGTCTTTTAAATAGGATTATCAAATTATGAAACGAGGTTCCTAAGAATGTTTTAAATTGGTCTCTTCCTTTAGATATTTCCCTCTCCAATACTTGGATCATGTGATTTCCAGGTCGACTTATGTTCCGTGCCCAACATTTCAACGTAAAATGGCTAAGTCATAAGGTCCTAATTCTCAGCTTTATCTAATTGTCATTCAAGAACTTTTCCTAATATTGTCAAAAAGCTCCAGTTTCTCAGAGCAAAGTAATTTCCAAATCATTTGCCTTGATATATAAGTATAGTTTAGCATAGAAGAATAGTTGTTACAAATGTTTTTAATTTAAAATGGGAGTTTAAATTCCCTAAAGGTTATTTAGATTATTTCAGAATTTTTTCTTGTACTTAATGAGCACCAGGTTCTTAAGAAGATAAATGCCAAGATCCCACGAGTTCAAGTCTTATCAATGAAAAAGAAACTGTCCTCAGGATCCCAAGTTTAGTGATTTCATATGGGTAAGCTATACTTGAGACTATGACCAAATATGAGATGGATGTGGCTTCAGATTTATGGAATCTTTTGGAGTAAATGGGAAAAGATAAATCAATGGCAAGGCGTAGACTTGAAATCAAAATTTAGTAAAAGTTAGGTATGGAAAAGAAAATAAAGAACTCAAAGTATAAAGGAAACTAGTATAGCCCATAATTGGGAATTCTGGCCTTAAAATCTTAAGAATGTGTAACACCCTCTCTACAGAAGAAAAAGTAATTTTCTTGTATTACCACAGAACTGCAAGAATTTACACCAGATAGGAATTCATCACGGTGATGGCTTGTAGGATAGAAGAACACGGCAAGCATACTTCACACTGTAATTTCAGCACATGATTTAGGAACAAGATCTCAAGTTTTAAAAAGTGGGCTCTCTAAGCGAAGAGAGCCAATTTGAACATTACACTATAACAACATTTTGAGATTCCCTGCATGAAAATGATAACTTCATTTTGTTTCAAGAACAAATTTATGGTTAACTGATATCTTAAGCAGGTCCTTTCTCTAACTCGAAATACATATAAATTTTAATAAAGTACATACGAAGTACATACATATGAATCCCTGTAATAAATCTTAATGAGGTGATTTTTGTAATACAAACACCCATAGAAGATTAAAGTGTCGGCCCTAAAGTACATGTCACTGGTGTATACCAGCGTGGTTATCTTTTATTTGTTGGGAGGAAAGAAAATCATTTTTCCTAATGGGTCCTCTGGCTCAAAATTCGAAAGCAGGCCTTTCTAGTCTTGATTTCAAGTCCCAACCTTGGACACAGGTTGGTGTTACCAAGGTTCAAAAGGTAAAGGAAACTTTTCATCCTGATCAAACCCTGAAAGAAATTTAAACATCAAATTTTAGCTGAGCCTGGTTTAACACTGAAAGTTACAAAGGAAAGTTTTCCCCTTCTCCCTGCGCATTAAACTGGTAAGTATCTAATTTGCTCATACTTGTTTAAAGTTTTTAAATGTGTGTCAATCCTTAACTATGATGACAGGAGTTCCCACAAACCAGCTAATGAGGTGGTCCCACACTTAGGCACTGAATTAACCCGCATTAGAAAGATCCTGCCTCTGACAAGCACAGTCAGCCTGCAGATTCAAGGGAGCACAGGAATTTTTACTCAATGACCTATATGCACGGCTGAGTTGACAGCTGGACCCTAGAAAAGCAGCCCTGGGAACTTTTGGGTGGGACATTCCCTAACCTAAAAAATTCCCGGTATCAATGGCATGTAATGACCACCATGTTGAAGCCAGTTCCATTCGTTTTTGCCAAATCAGAGCCATCAAGCTGCTAATGCCACGGGGCTGCAAAACACGGGCCCCTTCCTGCTCAGTCTCCGCGGAGGACAGAGACGAACTCCGCCCTCCTCTCTCTGCCTTCAGCACTGCGGAGCTCCGGGCCTCTCCATCTGCTAGTAGAAGGTTTGGGTGAAGAGGTGACTTCCCCCGGGACACTGAGCTGTTCATCTCCACCGAGAGGGGTCCACAAGCTACAGCTCTCAATCTACAAAGTTCTTCGGGTTCAGAAAGCTGGTTAAACAAAGGTCAAGGAGAGAAGAGTGTTAGTTTCTAAGGAGGCAACGTCCTAACCCTTGCAGTTCCCTAAGAATAACAGGGGGAAACAGGTGCGGCGAGGGTGCAGGATATCACTGGGATGTCCCCAACAATGACGGACGACGTGCTACCACAACCTTCCAACTGATCTGCATTTCACATAAAAGCGGTCGACTGAGGTAAGGTGGGGTAACATGACTTAGAGAGGAACTAGATCACCTCATGCGGGGGTCAGCCGATTTTCTGCCAAGGGCCACCTGAGTTATGTGGCCTCGGCAGTAATTACCCAGGCCCTGCTGGTAACATACAAACAACTGCAGACAATATAGGAATAAATGGGCAAGGCTGTGTCCCAGTAAAATGTTACTGGTTCAGATTTAGCCCAGGGACCATAGTGTGCCAACCTCCAATCTAGACAGCTGAGTCCAGCCCACAGTGGGGATATCTACTTACAAACCTTAACCTTAAAAACAAGGATCTTGGGAACCCTCACTGCTTTCTCCTAACATTTCCCATCAAACATTTCCTTTTTTTTTTTTTTTTTTTTTTTTTGAGAAACACCCACAAGCTGTCACCCTGGATAGGGTGCTCTTGCCTCCGCCTCCCAGGTAGCTGGACTACAGGCGCCCGCCACATCGCCCAGTCATTTTTTGGTTGCAGCCGTCATTGTTGTTTGGTGGGCCCGGGCTGGATTCGAA
>CAUYON010149315.1:0-11731 GCA_963573935.1 Arctocebus calabarensis
CTACTAGGGAGGCTGAGGCAAGAGAATCGCTTAAGCCCAAGAGCTGGAGGTTGCTGTGAGCAGTGTGACGCCACGGCACTCTACCCAGGGCGATAAAGTGAGACTCTGTCTCTACAAAAAAAAAAAAAAAAAAAAAATCTCATACTGAGGAACTATTATGAAATTTTTTTGATTCTAAGAAACAGTGTATGGAAAGTGAGAAAAAATATGGAAAGGAAAAAAATAATCCCCACCCTGGACAGGGTTCAGAAAGCATATGACAAAACCATACCTAAAATGAATCTGTTGATGTTGATGCCACTGCCTGGGGTCTCAAATATCAAACTTGGTTTCCCCAATAGAAGAACCTTAGAACACATTTCCTCGAAGGGGAATGGTAAGAATCTAGTTTCAAAGATCCCCCCTTTCATCTTCCAATGAAAAATACTCGCCTAACTAATGAGTTCAGATTCCACACGGAAAACCAAGGAATGAAAGGCTGGGAAGTATCTATCTGCTACCTGGCAGTTCACAGAAAAGCAATTCTATTCCTTTCATTCACCAAATCCTCCTGAGATGCAAGATCCTCAGGGTGAAAACATGAACTTACCTGTGTGTAGCACCAGCTCTCAGCTACAGGGCCACTCGACATTTCTGCCGGAGGTGGAGGACTTGGAACCCTTGACATCGCCAGTTTGAAGGTTAAACGAGATTTCCAAAGTTGGGGGTAAAGACTTCTGTTCTCTCTTCACCCTGTTCAGATCCAAGAAGCAGAAAGACTTATTAGATTACTGGTATACTATCCTAATGTTTGTTTAACATTCTAGAGACTGAAAACTTTATCTTCTGCTTAAAATGCTCTACCCTATCATTTAAATGGCTCCTTAGTGTTCAGATCCAGATTTAAAAGTTAACCTCAGGAAAGTCCACCTAATCTTAGTCTATTTTAAATCTCTACACAATACTCAATATTATCTGACAGAATGAGTAAGTACATTTAGGTGTATGAAAAGGAGAGAGCGTAATTAACACCAGACATAATCTTGCCACGGGGCCAGGCATGGTGGCTTGTGCCTGTAATCCTAGCGCTCTGGAAGGCCAAGGTGGATGGATCAATTAAGCTCTTAAGTTCAAGATCATCTGAGGAAGAGTGAGACCTCTCTATTAAAAATGAAAAACCAGGGTAAGAGGATCACTTGAGTCCAAGAGTTTGAGGTTCCTATGAACTATGACATTAGGGCACTCTACCAAGGGTAATAAAGTAAGACTCCATCTCATTTCTTTTTTTCCTTTTCTTTCTTTCTTTGTTCTTTTTTTTTTTTTTTTGAGACAGAACCTCAAGCTGTCACCCTGGATAGAGTGCTGTGTCATCACAGCTCACAGCAACCTCCAATTCCTGGACTCAAGTGAGTCTTGCCTTGCCTCTGCCTCCCAAGTACCTGGGACTACAGGCGCCCACCACAACGCCCAGCCATCATTGGTTTTTTTGGTTGCAGCCATCATTGTTGTTTGGCAGGCCCCGGCTGGATTCGAACCCGCCAGTTCAGGTGTACGTGGCTGGCGCCTTAGCCCGTTGAGCCACAGGCACCTAGCCTTTATTTTTGTTTCTTATGACATTGATGTTAAGAATCTGTGCCACTTGTTTTGGATTTGTCTGATACGTCTTCCTGATTGGAGTCGGGTTAACAGCTCTGGCAGGAATCTCACACAGGTGATGCTTTGTCCTCCACATTACATTATAGGAGGAGGCACTTTGGTCTGCCTGTTGATGAGGCTTAATTTGATCACTTGGTTGAGGAAGTGTCCACCCAGTTGCCCCGTGGTACAGGTGCTCTTTCCTCTTTCTGATTACCTATGGGATGGTACTTAGAAGCTGTGTTTCTACACTTTTCCCCCAACAACTTTCCGTTCTATGACTAGAATTGGTACTTTGTCATTTTACTTACTCTGTCATGGGAACTATTCTGATCAGCACCTAGAGCTCTGTTATGTCCTCACCATAGCTGGATGTTATGTTACCGTACTGAGCTATTCCCTTCTAGGGGCATCTGGTGATTTATTTACCCAGTCCCCCACTGATAGACATAAATGCTGTCTCCCCATCTCTTGCTGCTACAAGCAGTACTGTAGGGACTATTCTGCTGTGTTTTGTTTTGTTTTGTTTTGCAGTTTTTGGCTGGGGCTGGGTTTGAACCCGCCACCTCCAGCATATGGGGCTGGCACCCTCCTCACTGAGCCACAGGCACTGCCCCTCTGCTGTGTGTTTTTTTTAAGGCATGTGTACAACAGAAGTGATTCTTCAGTGGCACCCCCAAGATTGAGTGGAAATTTCTTGGGTACAGAAGGGGGAGAGAGCAGGGAGGTAATGATAAGGCAGGGAGGGGGCCAAGGTACAGGTGTCCTGGGAACAGCAGGTGGGAAAGAAGTCTGGCTGAGATGCTAGAAGTCAGCAAATCCAGAAAGGTCAGGTGACTTTCCCAAGGTCACAAAGCAAGTTGGTAGCAGAGACAGGTACAGAACTCAGAGCCCCTGACACTCAGGACAGTGCTCTGCAAAGCCTCCATAGAGTAGCCTGGCCATGAGTTCAGATAACCTGGGGAAGAACTCTCCTGCCTGACCCAGGCTGCATTGTGGAGGTTAAATTTGCAGTTGCCCCTTCAGGCACTCCTCTCAGCCTCTCTCCTGGGGAAAAGGTGTCACCTCTTGGGGATGTTGTAAAGAAGGGCCCCAGTCTAGGTACTGGTTGGGGACCTGCTGGGCCAGCTTGGGCTTATGACTCCAGCAGGAGAAGCTGTCCAAGAAGTTAACAGCCCCAGCTTACAGGGTGCCTATGATGAGGCAGGGAGCATTCCTAGTGCAGAAAGCAGCAGCTCTGGTCCTGGCAACCCTCAGAGCAAAAGTTATCAACAATTCTTTTTTTTTTTTTTTTTAAGACAGAGCCTCAAGCTGTCACCCTGGGTAGAGTGCCCATGTCGTCATAGCTCACAGCAACCTCTAACTCCTGGGTTTAAGCAATTCTCTTGCCTCAACCTCCCAAGTAACTGGGACTACAGGAGCCTGCCACAGCGCCCACCATTTTTTGGTTGTAGCTGTCGTTGTTCGCTAGGCCTGGGCTGGATTCAAACCCTCCAGCTCTGATGTATGTGGCCGGCGCCTTAGCTGCTTGAGCTATAGGTGCTGAGCCAGTAAGCTTGTTTTAAGCTTTTGGTTTTTTTTTTCTTGAGACAGAGCCTCAAGCTGTCACCCTGGATAGAGTGCTGTGGCATCACAGCTCACAACAACCTCCAATTCCTGGGCTTAAGCGAGTCTCCTGCCTCTGCCTCCCAAGTAGCTGGGACTACAGGCGCCCACCACAATGCCCGGCCATTTTTTGGTTGCAGCCGTCATTATTTGGTGGGCCTGGGCTGGATTCGAACCCGCCAGCTCAGGTGTACGTGGCTGGCGCCTTAGCCCTTTGAGCCACAGGCGCCGAGCCAAGTTATCAACAATTCATTGTACTGGCTCGGTGCCTGTGGCTCAAGCAGCTAAGGCGCCAGCCACATACACCTGAGCTGGTGGGTTTGAATCCAGCCCAGGCCTGTCAAACAACAACGGCTGCAACCAAAAAATAGCCTGGCCTCGTGGTAGGCACCTGTAGTCCCAGCTACTTGGGAGGCGGAGGCAGGAGAATCGCTTGAACCTAGGAGTTGGAGGTTGCTGTGAGCTGTGATGCTATGGCATTTTACCCAGGGCCATAGCTTGAGGCTTTGTCTCCCCCCCCAAAAAAAAAATTGTACAGATGGGGAAACTGGGGCCCAGAGCCCAGCCAGTACAGTAAAAGTGATGAGTTTAGCTCCTCCTCTGTCCCCTTTCCAGATTCTCTGTAGCCGTCAAAGATCAGCTCCTCGAGAAAACCCACCCTGACTGACCACTCCTGGACCTGCCCCTCAGAGCTCCATCATCTTTGCCCCTCATGGCCACTTTTGTCTCCTCCCTCCTCTCTTTCTGTCTCACTTGCTCTCTGTTACTGTCTCTTGCTAGGTTAGCATGGTCCTAGCTGTATAGCAACTCCTGGGCCCAGTGGGGCCGGTAAGCCAGGGAGGCACCAGGGTGCCTGAGCAGGACAGGATGCTGATCAGAGGTGTGATCCTAGGGAAGGCCACCTTGCCCCTCAGCCTCACTCAGGGTCCTTGTCTGCAAAATAGAGATGACAGCCTTTCTGTCAGAGTTGTTGGAGAGGTTGATGAACCATAATGTGCAAGGCAAGACCTGATATAGAGTAAGTGCTCAGAAAACAGGGCCTGTTTTTATTGTTATTATTATCATCATGGCAGCGGGGAGTTGGCAGCAGCAGCTGCAGGCCAGGAGGGGAGTGTTTGCAAACTGACAGCTGGAAGGGTGACTAACAGTGCCACAGCCTCCGCGCCCTCCCATGGTAACTGTGCGTTTGGGAAGTAGAGGCATGTGGATGTGGAGAGCTAACAGAGCTCTATTCAGAGGACCTGGAAGTTTGGGGACCCAGCCAACACAGTGGGACCCAAGTTCAAGTTCTGGGCTGTCATCCCTAACTAAGACATGTGACTTCAGGCAGGTTGTTCAACCACTTGAGCTTGGTTTCTATTTCTGTAAAATAGGCATAAAAAGAGCTCATAGCCTGCCCTACTCCCATGGCATATAGTTCATGGTGGCTCATGGCTGGTTTCTGTACTCATGATAGTTCAGTCTCATGAATGCGGGGGGGGGCGGTGGTCTAAGCTCGGGCCAACTAAACAACAATGACAACTGTAACAAAAAATAGCCAGGCAGGCAGCCCCTGTGGCTCATTGAGTAGGGCACCGACACCATTTACCGAAGGTGGCGGGTTCAAACCTGGCCTCGGCCGAACTGCAAAATAGAAAACTAGCCGGGCGTTGTGGCAGGCGCCTATAGTCCCAGCTACTCGGGAGGCTGAGGCAAGAGAATCACCTAAACCCAGGAGTTGGAGGTTGCTGTGAGCTGTGTGATGCCACGGCATTCTACCGAGGGCGATAAAGTGAGACCCTGTCTCTACAAAAAAAAAAAATAATAGCCAAGCGTTGTGGTGGGCGCCTGTAGTTCCAGCTACTTGGGAGGCTGAGGCAAGGGAATAGCTTATGCTCAAGAGTTTGAGGTTGATGTGAGCTGTGACACTACAGCACTGTATTGAGGACAACATAGTGAGACTCTGTCTCAAAAAAAAAAAAAAAAACCTCGGGAGGCTGAGGCAAGAGAATCGCCTAAGCCCAAAAGTTGGAGGTTGCTGTGAGCTATGTGACGCCACAGCACTCTATAAAGTGAGACTCTGTCTCTACAAAAAAAAAAAAAAATGCACATATAACCTTTTTTGTTTTTTGAGACAGTCTCACTCTTGCAACCTCAAACTCCTGGGCTGAAGTGATCCTCCTGCCTCAGCCTCCTGAAGAGCTGGGACTACAGCTGTGTGCCATTCCAGTCCCCCCAAACTTAACCATTAATAATTTACTTTTGAGGGCAGCACGTGTGGCTCAGTGAGTAGGGCGCCGGCCCCATATACCAAGGGTGGCAGGTTCGAACCTGGCCACAGCCAAACTGCAACAACAACAAAAAAATAGCCGGGCGTTGTGGGGGGTGCCTGAAGTCCCAGCTACTCGGGAGTCTGAGGCAAGAGAACTAGAGGTTGCTGTGAGCTATGATGCCATAGCACTCTACCGAGGGCGACAAAGCAAGACTCTATCTCTAAAGAAATAATTTACTTTGGACTGAAAGCCTTACCAATAACATAAACAGTTGATTAACACATATTTCGTATGTTATATGTATCATATACTGTATAAAGTAAGCTAAAGAAAAGAAAACTTTAATAAGAAAATTATGGCTGGGCATGGTGGGTCACACCTGTAATCCTAACACTTTGGGAGACTGAGGTGGGAAGATTGCCCTGAACTCAGAGGTTCAAGACCAGCCTGAGCCAGAGTCAGAGTGAGACCCCCATCTCTACCAAAAAAATAAAATAAAATAAAATAAAAACCAGGTGTTGTGGCAGGCGCCTGTAGTCCCAGCTACTTGGGGGGCTGAGGCAAGAGAATCACTTAAGCCTAAGAGGTCAGAGGTTGCTGTGAGCTATGACATCAAGGTACTCTTCCGAGGGCCACAAAATGAGACTCTGTCTCACTATAAATAAATAAATAGGAAAAAAAGAAAATTAAAAAAAATAATAATAAAGGGTGGCGCCTGTGGCTCAAAGGAGTAGGGTACCAGCCCAATATACTGGAGGTGGTGGGTTCAAACCCAGCCCTGGCCAAAAAAATAAGTAAAATAAAATCTTAACAGCTTGACATGGTGGCTCATGCTTGTAATTGTAGTACTTGGGAGACTGAGGCAGAAGGATCACTTGAGCTCAGTAGTTTGAGGTTGCTGTGAGCTATGATGATGCTTCTGCACTCTAGCCTAGGGAACACAACAAGACCCTATGTCAAAAAAAAGAAAAAGAAAAAGTTATAAGGAAGAGAAAATATATTTACTGTCCATTACGTAGGGGTAGATCATCATAAAGGTTTTTATCCTTGTCTTCACATTGAGTAGACTGAGGTAGAGAAGGGGCTTGGTATTGCTGTTTCAAGTGGAAGAGGTAGAGGAAATGTAGCACATTTGTGTAACTTATTGTAAAAAAGTCCATGTGTAAGTGGGCCTGCACACTTCAGGCCTGTGTTGTTCCAGGGCCAACTGCACACCAGAAAAGTATGTCATTCATTGCACATATAACATAACACATATGGCTCAGTGAATTGCCATATAAGGAACCCACTTCATGGTGGAGATCAGACAGTCCATATAACTAACACCCAGAGGTCCTTTTGTACCCCTCCAGGCCTCCCCATCCCAAGGGCAACTGTCCTGACTGCCTGATTGGATTGGTTTAGCCAGGTTTTGAACTTTATACAAATAAAATCACACTGAGTGCTTTTCTGTGTCTGGCTTGTTGGTTAATATTATGTTTAAAAATTCATCAGGGTTATTTCATAGTTATAGTGTGTGTTTGCTGCTGTACAGTATTCCATTTTGTGACTACATCACAGTTGGGCTTCCGGGCAGTTTCTAGTTTAAGGTTTAACCATGCTGCTGTTAGGCTTCCTGTACCCTGTCCTCTCGTCCACATGTGCCTAGTTATCAGTGTATAGTTAATGTTGCTGCCTGGGCAAGCCTTTTTAAGTGAAGGACCTGGGGGCCCACAGAGTATGAGTGACTTTCCCAGGTTGCACAGCACCTTCCCAGCCTCAGAGCTGCCCTGGACCCTTCCCCAGAAGACCAGGTAGCTCTGGGCCTGGGGCTGACAGTGTTGCAAGGGCAGGTGGCTCCAGGGCTGTTGACCCTTAGTCTCTGTGCTTCTCTTAGCCATTCTGTTGAGCCTGGAAGGTTCCCTGTAGGCTTAGCGATGGTGGGCTCCCTTTGTCCCTCATAAGGGTCTGCAGCCTTCATGTTCCTCTTCCTCTCTGTCCTGTGCTCTGAACCTGCCAGGACTGAAGGGAACAGTCCTTGCCTCAAGTCTCAGCCCAGAACAGTGTGCCTGTTCACACTCCTTGGGGAAGGAACCAGATATCAGCAATGTGGGGAGGGGTTTCATCACAATCTCCTTCATTTTCACTCTCCTCCCGACAGCTCTAATGGTACCAAGTGACAGGGCAGCTTTCCTGTGACGCGGGGACGCCAGAGCTCCTGAGAAGATGTCTGCAATACAGGTACCACAGGGTGAGGTATGGGCACATGGGCACCCTGCCACCCCAGGAGTTACTTAGTAGATGGGAGTGTGTGGGGCTTGGGTCAGTCTACGTTCCTTTTCCCCACCCCTCTGTCCTAGCCTAGGTTTCCAATGAAGGATTCCAGCACAGGTCTGGGATGGGGGGGAATCTCAGGTGCAGGGACCCAGAGTTCTCAGGGGAGGGGTGCTTCACCCAAGCTCACCTGTGACCTCACTGGTGTGTAGGCAGCTGGGTGGGGAAGGGCCCTGGGCTGTACCCACCCACATGTCACCTGGCCTACAGGCCGCCTGGCCATCCGGTACAGAATGTATTGCCAAGTACAACTTCCAAGGCACCGCTGACCAGGACCTGCCCTTCTGCAAAGGAGATGTGCTCACCATTGTGGCCGTCACCAAGGTAACTGAGGACCTTATATGCTGACCACACCCTCTCATCTCTAGGGCTTGGTCCCCTTGCAGGGGACCGTAGGCCTGAGAGCATGTCTGGGTCGCCCTCTTCCTAGGACCCCAATTGGTACAAAGCCAAAAACAAGGTGGGCCGTGAAGGCATCATCCCAGCCAATTATGTCCAGAAGCGGGAGGGCGTGAAGGCGGGTACCAAACTCAGCCTCATGCCGTGAGTACCACGAGGAGGGTTGGGGAGAAATGAGGCAGGGGCCCTGGTCCTTCTTGTAAGAGCATCAGAGGAAAGCGGAGAGGTCAGAGGAAGGGGCTAGGGGCTGGAGTGTAGGCGAGGGCTTTGAGAGCAAGGGCAGGGTGTGGGTGCTGGCCTCACAGAAGAGGAGGAGGGGTAGGACAGCAGAAGAGAAAAGGGAAAGGGAGGCCCTGGATGCCTGACTGATGGAACTGTGGGAAGGTGCCAAATAGAGGGAGCACCTTCAGAAAGGGGAACCTGGCAAGAGGCACCAAGGTCTGCATTTTTGGACCGCTGTGACCTCTGGCCTGGCCATCCCGCAGCTGGTTCCATGGCAAGATCACACGAGAGCAGGCCGAGAGGCTTCTGTACCCACCAGAGACGGGCCTGTTCCTGGTACGAGAGAGCACCAACTACCCTGGAGACTACACGCTGTGCGTGAGCTGCGACGGCAAGGTGGAGCACTACCGCATCATGTACCACGCCAGCAAACTCAGCATCGATGAGGAGGTGTACTTCGAGAACCTGATGCAGCTGGTGGAGGTGAGCTGGGGCTGCCTGGCTCACACACTCCCAAACCCGTGAGGAAGCATGTGCACACAACCCTGGCTTCTAGCTCCCGTCCCTACCTCTGGTTGGGGAGCTAGGCATGTTGTGCAACCTCTGTGGGCCCTCCGTTTCTTCATACCTCAAGAGAGTACCTGTTGCATGCCAGAGTTGACATATGACCCTACAGTACCACTATGAAGAGGGTAGTACCCCCTTTTTGTAGACCAGGAAACAAAGGTTCAGAGCAATTAAAGGACCTGCCTGAGGTCCCACAGCTATAAACTGGAGGTGTCAGGATTAGAATCTACATCTGTCTGATCCCAGGACTAACTCTCCTCCATCTAGTCACAGACCTGCATGTCCAGATGTGTGCAGATAAACATGACCCAGGCACTTTGATCACCAGAGCCCCTCAGGCTCCTGCATGGATGTCCTTGCATGTCCCTACCTACCCTGACCAAGCCACTTCTGGCACCCGGTAGCCCCAGGTGGCCTCCTTGATGTCTCTGTACTCTGATTTGGTCTGTGGCTGGGGAGAATTGGGGGTCCTGGGTACAGCCAGGGTTCGTGTCAGAACTGAGTCATAGGGTGTCCCTGCTTTAGGATACTGGTGAGGCCCAAAGTGGAAGTGACAACTGAGTGTCCAGTAACTTGCGTGTGGGGTCACATGGGAAATGGGCCACATGCCAGAGTCGTCTTCCTTAACCCCTGCCCTGTGGGAGATGGGGAGGCCTGGCTAGGCGGGAGGAGCTTCTACCGCCCTCTGCTGGTCAGACCTGGGCAGTGCATGTGAGCCAATCAGGCCAAGGGAAACAGTGGGGGTTGGCTCTGAATACCCAGGTCATCCCCTACAGCACTACACCTCAGACGCAGATGGACTCTGTACTCGCCTCATCAAACCAAAGGTCATGGAGGGCACTGTGGCAGCCCAGGATGAATTCTACCGCAGTGAGTGCACACTACCCCCAGACCTTTTGCCCACCCACCTCTCACCCAGGCCTTCTGGCACTGCCCCTGTCCTCTAGGCTCTGGGGACCTCCAAGGAGCCCCACATACTTCATAGTCCAGCCTTCCTCTGCCATCCCGGTGGTGACGCTTGGCCTCCATGCCTCTCGCTGCCCCTCTCCATAGGTGGCTGGGCACTAAACATGAAGGAACTGAAGCTGCTGCAGACCATCGGGAAGGGGGAGTTTGGAGGTAAGCTGGTGGGGTGCCCCAGGAGGGGCCAAGGGACCATAAAGAGTCCAGGGACTAGCTTCCACCTCTCTTCCCCACAGATGTGATGCTGGGCGATTACCGAGGGAACAAAGTCGCTGTCAAGTGCATTAAGAATGATGCAACTGCCCAGGCCTTCCTGGCTGAGGCCTCAGTCATGACGTGAGTAGGGGTAGGGGTGAGTGAGGAGGTTGCCCCAGGGCAAGGGCTGAGGGAGAGGCTTGGCAGGCTCTGACCACCCCCGTCCTGCCCCAGGCAACTTCGGCACAGCAACCTGGTACAGCTCTTAGGTGTGATCGTGGAGGAGAAGGGTGGACTCTACATTGTCACTGAGTACATGGCCAAGGTTGGTGCCTACCCTGAGATTGCCTTCCCAGAGCCAAACACTGGGGTTCAAGCGTTCCACCTGCCCCCAGGCCCCCCATTGTACCTTTGAGCTCCTATTCCCTTAGTCTTCCCACCCCAACTGAGATTTTTTTTTTGAGACAGTCTTATTTTGTCACCCTCAGTAGAGTGCTGTGGCATCGTAGCTAACAGCAACCTCAAACTCTTGGACTTAAGCCATTCTCTTGCCTTACCCTCCCAAGTAGCTGGGACTACAGGTGCCTACCACAATGCCCAGCTATTTTTAGAGACAAGGTCACTCTGGCTCAGGCTGGTCTTGAACCCATAAGCTCAGGCAATCCACCTGTCTCAGCCTCCCAAAGTGCTAGAATTATAGGCATGAGGCACAGCACCCAGCCCAGAGAGATTTTTTTTTTTGAGACAGAGTCTTACTCTTGTCACCCTGAGTAGAATGCTGTGGCATCATAGCTCACTGCAACCTCAAACTTTGGGGCTCAAGCAATTCTTCTTTCCTCAACCTCTCAAGTAGCTGGGACTACAGGCACCTGCCACAGCACCCAGCTAGTTTGTCTGTTTTTAGTAGAGATAGGGTTTTGCTCTTGCTCAGGCTGGTCTAAACTCCTGAGCTCAAGCAATCCACCTTCCTTGGCCTCCCGGAATGCTAGAATTACAGATGTGAGCCACTGTGCCCAGCCCCCAACTGAGTTTTGAATTTACCAAGGGTTTGATTCTTGTCCTGGTTCACATTTATGTACCATGACCTGGGACAAAGCACATCAGCCCTTTAAGCCTCAGTTTCATGTCTATAGAATGGAGACAATATCAAAGTCTACCTCTATTTGTGAGAATTAAAAACAATAATGCGGCTCGGCGCCTGTGGCTCAGCGGGCTAAGGCGCCAGCTATGTAAACCTGAGCTGGCGGATTCGAATCCAGCCTGGGCCCGCCAACCAGCAATGACGGCTGCAACCCAAACAAAAATAGCCGGGCGTTGTGGCGGGCGCCTGTGGTCCCAGCTACTTGGCAGGCAGAGGCAGGAGACTCGCTTGAGCCCAGGAATTGGAGGTTGCTGTGAGCTGTAATGCCACAACACTCTACCCAGGGTGACAGCTTGAGGCTCTGTCTCAAAAAAAATACCAATTTTATTATATTCTTAAAGGTTTTCCTTGAATTGGCATTGTATACTCACTTGATTTCATTAATTTTACTTATTATTTTATCATATTCTTTTTTCATGTATACAATGCATATGTTTATCATGTGCAATATGATATTTGA
>CAUYON010149324.1:0-28474 GCA_963573935.1 Arctocebus calabarensis
GTGTTCTCCCTGCAGGAAGACTTCCTCCTGAAAGAGGGAAAACAAAGAACTGTTAAGAATGTTCAGCTCCTGGCTCGGCTCCTGTGGCTCAACAGGCTAAGGCGCCAGCCACGTACACCTAAGCTGGCGGGTTCGAATCCAGCCCAGGCCCACCAAACAACAATGACAGCTGCAACCAAAAAAAAAAAACAAATGGCCGGGTGTTGTGGCGGGCGCCTGTAGTCCCAGCTACTTGGGAGGGAGAGGCAGGAGACTCGCTTGAGCCCAGGAATTGGAGGTTGCCGTGAGCTATGATGCCACAGCACTCTGTCCAGGGTGACAGCTTGAGGCTCTGTCTCAAAAAAAAAAAAAAAAAAAGAATGTTCAGCTCCTTTTCCTAAATTCACCAGTTCATCTTGGGGAGGAGTGAGTGTATGGTGAAGCAGGAGACCTTTAAATATTATCCTACTGGAATCCCTAAAACATGGAAATATGGAGGCAGGAGGCTTCCTTACAGCCATTACTCACCTTTCTTATTTAATCAGCTGTTCATCTCCTTCACCCTGGCTGTGGCCACTGTTAAACCTCCATCCTCAGAGAAATCCAATTTTCATTACTTGTTATTTTCATTTGTAATGTTCAGTAGTCATGGGCAGCTATTTGGTGTGGCCAGCTCCTTTGTCTACTACACTCCCTGAACTTACTACCTCTTTACTGTGTTCCTGTATCTATATGCACATAATAGGAAACCATTAAATGTTAAGTGCATTTATAATTAAGGAGATTTAGAGGAAAGTTACATGGCCCAGTATGCATAAGAGATAGAAGAACATAGGAGAGTAAAACCCTGAAAGTCAGGAGTTATTGAGGGTGTGGACTCAGAGGAGTTAATAAAAATCATGAAGGGATTTGCAGACTGGGTGTAGTGCTCAAAGATGGAAGGGGGAATTAAATTCAGTTTCAAGCTTTGGAAACTGGGCGTGCCCTTTACAAAGGCAGCCCATTTAAAACAATTCTGGATATGATAAGCTTGAAGGTATGTACTAAGCAGAAAGAATATGTTTTGAGAAATCTGTTTTTATTCAGCAACATTTATCATTTAGATTCCAGGAGTTTGAGTTTGAAAGATAGGCTATGGGAAATCTGATGACAGATTTTCATCTTCCTAATGAAATGGCATTACGTATTATTTATATGCATGTAAGTAGGCTCGGCACCTGTGGCTCAAGCAGCTAAGGTGCCAGCCACATACACCTAAGCTAACTGGTTCGAATCCAGCCCCAGCCCGCCAAACAACGACGGCTGCAACCAAAAAATAGCCGGGCATTGTGGCAGGCACCTGTAGTCCCAGCTACTTGGGAGGCGGAGGCAGGAGACTCCTTGAGCTCAGGAATTGGAGGTTGCTGTGAGCTGTGATGCCACAGCACTCTATCCAGGGTGACAGCTTGAGGCACTGTCTCAAAATAAATAAATAAATAAATAATAAAAAAATATATATATACATGTAAGTAAAGATTTTGAATGAGTTATATCTTTCACTTGAGATAGTAAAAGCATACTTTAAAGTTGAAAAATAGAAAAATTAAGTGTCCATCTTGGTATTTTCCCCTCAAAAAGTGACTTTGTGAAACAAGAATACTTCCAGAATTGGACAAACACAGTGATGGGAAGTCACCTCCCATATCATGCTGAGATGACTTGAGACAGTTGTGTCTCATTTACAAAATGGAGAGGTAGTGTGGTGTGGTGGGTAGTGAAACAGAATCCCAGTGCTACCATTTGCAAATTAGAATTATTTAGTTTCTTTTAGTCCCAGTTTTCTTTTTCAGAAAATGGAGGTAATTCTGTTGCCTCCTTCTGAGTTTTGTTATTGTGAGGGTTAATTGACGTACTCTACAAAAAGTAATTAGCTGTGTCTGGGGCACAGTAAACAGTAAATGGTACTACCATAAGCACTTGTATCTAAGAACACTTGGTGGAAACTTTAAAGTAACAGATTGTAGGTGAGTGTGCAGTAAATCTTTCAAACCGTGATGTCTAAAACGTGACGGATTGCCCTGGGTAGTCTGGTGTTTACCATCGCTGAAGGATGGATAGCTTCAGCAATGTAGGCCACACCTGATGACCTATACTCACGGATGACTAGGTATGGAAAGTGAACTAGAAGCCACATGGGATGACTTGTTGAGTTACCCACGGCAACCTGCCTGGGTTCTACAGCTTAAAGGCCAGTGCTCTTTGCTCTGTATTACATTTCCTTCCAAGGAACTTCTGAAATTATATTTTCTGATATTCTGTTTTGACTCACTGAACACACATCTATTTTCTTAAACAAGCTGTTTTTAAACAAGTGTTTTTAAGAGGATTCGGAGTACATGCCATGTGTTATCTATTACTGCAAAGCAAATCATCTTGAAATTTAGTGGCTTCTTGTGGGTCATGAATCTATTTTCCCCTTATCTAAGTGCCCCCAGCTTAGTCTGTCATGAGGCTGTAGTTAGGGTGCTGGCCAAGGCTCTGGTCTCATCTAAAGGCTCAAATGGGGTAGGGATAGGGTAATTTACTTCCAAGCATGATTGTTGCCAAGAATCAGTTTTTTGCCAAATGTACCTCTCCGCAGGGCAGCTCACAGCATGGCAGCTGGCTTCCCTCAGAGTGAGTGAGAAAGAATGTGACCAATCAAAGCGGAAGCAGTCCTTTTGGAACTTAATCTTGAAGGTGACATGCTGTCGCCTCTATCTAATTCTTTTTCCTAGTAGCCCACATTCAAGAGGAGGGGACTGACTGTAGAAAGGCACAGATACCATGAGGGAAGGGATCACTGGGGACTATCTTAAAGGCTGTGTACTACATATTAGATAATCGTTGTAAAAATTAGTAAAATTCTAAAATCTTATTATGTAAGGAGAAAACAAAAATTAACTGTTATTCCTAATTAAATGGCTTAATTTTTTATCTTTCCCTTTTCCCCTACTTAATAACTCACACTTAGTAGTTTTCTTGATTTCTTTACCTTTAGGGAAAAAATGCATTCTTCAAAGACCTAACTTCAATTCAGTTATTACCTAGTGGGGAAATGGACCCAAATTTTATTTCTGCACGACAACAAGTAAGTTACAGCTACTGGATGTTATCTTTGTTAATTAGGAAAAAGTAAAGCAAAAATGTATTTGGTCTTTGAAAGGATGCCCACTTTCAAAATATTCTTGAGAGCTAGTTTCCCTTTAAATTGTATGTTCTTTTTTTTTTTTTTTTTTTGAGACAGAGTCTCACTTTGTCACCCTTGGTAGAGTGCTGTGGCGTCATACCTCACAGCAACCTCAAACTCTTGGGCTCATGCAATTCTTTTGCCTCAGCCTCCCAAGTAGCTGGGACTATAGGTGCCCACCACAACGCCTGGCTATTTTTAGAGACGAGGTCTCGCTTTGGCTCAGGCTGTTCTGGAACCTGTGAGTTCAGGCAGTCTACCTGCCTCAGCCTCCCAAGTGCTAGGATTACAGGTGTGAGTCAGGGCATCCAGCCTATATGTTCTTTTTTTGATAAGTAAACAATTTTAACATAAAAGCCACTATAATTGACAGAAAAGCCAATAGATATATTTCATGAATCATACTCACAAGACACTGTTCTGTTCTTCTTCTCCATTTTCAAGTTCTTATTCAAAGTTGTCAGGGCAGCTATCCAGGCGCAGCATTCAGTCAGAAAGGACAAAGATCCCTCCGAAGAGGTAACAACTGTTCCTTTTGGGAAAGACCAAGATTGGCCAGCTCTAGCTGTGGATTTAGCCCATCACCTTCAAGTCAGCGAAGATGTTGTTAGAAGGCATTATGTGGGGGAACTCTACAACTATGGAGTTGACCACTTAGGAGAGGAGGTAATTGTGAACCCATGATTGTTGAGTTAAAATTATAAAAGAGAGTAAAGTTTCCAATATAGCTTTTTACTCTTCCTTTTGTTAGAACTTCTAGGTAAAAAAAAAGAACAGTAGAATATTGACATATAAAAATTTTATCAAATAAATTCCTACAGTGTGCCAGGCCTGCTCTGTGCAAAGGGGTATAGCAGCAAACAAGTAGATAAAGTTTCCTTCCCCATGGATTTGACCAGTGTACTCATAGGAGCAGAACAGCATGCTTAATTTTGTATTGGGTGATAAACACTATAGAGAAAATAAACTGGAGCATATGGATGAACAGGAGCTACTAGGAGAGGGTAGCTGTCATAGAAAGTGACAATTGAACTGCGCCCCCAAGGATAAGCAGCAGCCACTCTGTGCTTGAGACAGAAGTAACAAGAAGTACAAAGGCCCTGAGGCAGGGACTAGCCTGGCTAGGTCCAGAACTAGAAAGGCCTCAGGGCTGAGCAAACATAGGTGGGGAGACTGGCATGGTTATTCTAAATGTAGACAAGACATGATCTAATATAATTCTCTTTGTCAAAAGCTTGAAAATAGCACATTATATAGTAATACTGGTTGGAACAATTAGGTGATGAGAGAAGAAAAATTAGCTGATGAACAGAAATTCAGATGCTGTTTGATTCGGATTTACCTTTGGTTGTGTACATGGCCATAGCACAAAGGTGAAGTAGGCAATCCCTCCTTTTTCTATAGAATAAGTAAAGTCAGGTCTGTCATTTTTCCATGTTCCTATCCTTAGGCCATTCTACAGGTTCATGACAAAGAAGTCCTTGCCTCTCAGCTGCTGGTGTTGACAGGGCAAAGGCTGGCTCATGCGCTTTTCCGCACACAGACAAAAGAAAGCATGGAGCTGCTGGCCAGGCTGCCACCCACGCTCTGCACCTGGCTAAAAGCAATGGTGAGTAAAGCGATAGGAAGATGTTTTCTTCAATGACTATTAGTAACAATAATTCTGAAGACAATTGGAATGACAAGTTTAATTTACTTAGTTCCCCCCAAAAGCATTTTTTATTGGGAAGTAACTGTCATGATAACTATTCAGTCAGTAATAACTGTTGTGTAGTTTTATTTATATAACTATTATTTTTGTGTCCTATTTGTAGGATCCCCAGGATCTTCAAAACACTGAAGTGCCAATTGCAACAACAGCCAAACTAGTAAATAAAGTAATTGAGCTTCTACCAGAAAAACACGGGCAGTACAGTCTGGCCTTGCACCTTATTGACGCTGTGGACGCCATGGCCACTCCTTCCTTATGATGCTCACCTACCAGGCGTAGTCTGAACTGCGTGATGATGACATGAGTTAGTGCATGGTTATTTTACATAATAAGATCTGGAATTTTATGGAGAGTGTGTCTTTCCTTCTTCTTTTGTAAAATAAATAAAAATATATATACCTTTTAAAAAGTACAATCCTGGGCGGCTCTTGTGGCTCAGCGAGTAGGGCGCCGGCCCCATATACCGAAGGTGGTGGGTTCAAGCCCGGCCTCGGCCGAACTGCAAAACAAAAAAATAGCCGGGCACTGTGGTGGGCGACTGTAGTCCCAGCTACTAGGGAGGCTGAGGCAAGAGAATCGCTGAAGCCCAAGACCTGGAGGTTGCTGTGAGCTGTGTGATGCCACGGCACTCTACCCAGGGCGATAAAGTGAGACTCTGTCTCTACAAAAAAAAAAAAAAAGTACAATCCTGACTAAACTTCACTCCTTTGGTTAATATTAAAGATAAAATATAACAAATTTCAATTATAGTATAATTAATACTGATGTTTTACTGTTTATTTCTAATTCAAACATGGGTAGCTTTATAGTTAAACTTCGCTATTGTAAATTGATTATAATTTCAATTATAATTATGAAATTATGTTCATATAAGATTCTATATTTCATATCCAAAATGTTACTGTTGTAATTAATAAATTCAAATGTGTTCATGTACAGTTGCCATCAGTAGAGTGAGAGAAACATCCCACTCTCCTATTAACAAATGTTGAGAAGATGCTTTTGTTATCATGCTTACAATCCCATACAGAGCTGCCCCTTGGGAGTTCTGACTGCTGAAAGGTTCCTTTCCCAGAGGTCCTGCTGTTGCCATCAGAGGAGGATGGCCTTGCTTGAGGAGGAAGAATGGGTTCAGTATCCTGTTTATCAGAAAAGATACTAAATAGAACTCTTAACCTATTGTACTTGCCAAAAGTGAGAAGTTGAGCTGCAAACAATGCAGCAGAATTATCATGTAAGTTAAGATTTGCTTCTTGCCAAGTTGCAAAGTTGTATCCATATCAGGTAATTGTAAAAATGTATTATCTTGTAAAACTTATGTAAAAACAAAGGCAAAGATACTAAAAATTTTAAGTCCAATTTTATTTTTCTTATAAGTATTTAGAAATGTCTACTTCTGGGATTTGGTGATGTTTTCTGTCCTTGGGAACAGTACAGAAAAAATGCTTAGTGATACCACAGCTTTAGCAAACCTACCTCACAGCTGGATTGCAAGGACAAAATACAACTAATTTTGTACCCTACAGTGCCTAGAGCAGTCCAAGTGCTAAATAAGTATTTATTGATTAAAACCACACAATAGCCACTCAGGAGGCTGAGGCAGGAGGATGGCTTGAGCCCAGTAGTTTCAGGCCAACCTAGGCAAGATAGCAAGACCCCTATCTGTCTCCCCAAACAAACAAACAAAAAAACAAAAACTCTGTAAAAAGGTGCTGTAAGCGCTACAAATACTGAGTATTTATTACAGTGTATCTTTAGAATGCAGCCAGCCATACAGTGCGATTTTTATCTGTCATGGATCACAACAGGGATTCATTGTAACTCATTGTGACACAGAAGTGTGTTTCTTCGCTTCCTTATTAAGAAGCCAACTCTAGCAGCTATACAAAGTTGAGCATTAGTCCTTCAGGAACATACTCCTGATATTTGAGCTAAAAGATAACATCCAAATAAGAATTTAACTGGCTAAAACTTAATGATAACTGTTTAAAACTACAGAATTTAAAATCTTGCAAGATCAATTTTTAACCTCATCTTTGAGGCACACATTTTATACAGTAGCAGCATTGGAAAGGGCCTTAAATAGTCTAACCTTCCAACCTCTGCTTGGATTTCCACTGCTCCATCCAGACACATTCTAGAATTCTTCTATACATATCTAACTTTATAGAAATAGTCACTTGTTATGTATGTTCTAAGAGATTCGTTTATCCTGAGATTTTTCTAAGCACTCTGAAAGTAGTATGAATTTAAGGAGGTTGGTCAAAGAAACTTAGAATTACAGGCATTTTAATGATTAAATCTTCAATTCTGTTATCACTTTGGGGGGATACTTACTAAGCATTTTAGATAATAAAACTGGTTAAACTTTGATAGGACATATAAATCTGGGGATTGCTGAGAATAATAAGGTAAAATATAACTCAGAACCCTAACACAAATCATGAGTCTCTTGTTAGATTTGTTATCTTAAAATTTAACATTCACAGAATTTTAAAATTGAATTCTGAGTTATGTGGTTAAGAAATTCAGTTAAATATTTCACTACTTTATGAAGGACATTTAAAATAACTATGATAGGAAAAAAGAAAAATAAATACTTATGCGTACATTCTGGAACAATGAAGAGTTACAAATAGAGGAATTAGACTTTATGTAGAGGGGTGGTGTATAGCACTTACTCCAGTTATGGACGGGAAGCCAGTAATCAATAGTGTTTTCCTAGACATACGTCCACCATTCCCACATACCCTTTCACTGAAGTACATGTTTATCTTTTTAAATTAATTATTATATAATGCTGAAAGAAAACAAAAGTGTTCAAATAACCATCGCGTCTATATTGCAGGTGGTTGTGTTTAGATGTAGTACTAGAGGGGCCAGGATAAATGCAGATAAAGGAGAATGAGTAAATAGCACCAAACCTCAAAATGCTTTGCACTTTTGCAAAAAGAAAGAAAAGCAGAATTTGGCCTTAGTTATAGAAATTTATCTGTGATCAAAGTAAACAATGTTACATTTAAATTGCCTTTTAAAAACATGGTTAATTGCAATCTAAGATCACAAAAAAACTGAGATTTTAATACTAGGCTTACACTGAATGTAATGTTTCACTTAGAGAAGTAGTTGTGGTCCACTTCATTTATAAGAAAAAAATATTTTTTGTACATCCACTTTAGCAACAAGAAAAGCCATCTCTCACCCTGATAGAAATGAGTTTGCTGGGCTTCTCAAAGTCAGATTTCTGCTGAATAGAACTGGCCATCCTTAAAGAGTTTAATCCAATATTGAATTGTTTATAAAACATCTAATTATCTATTGTAATGCATTGTAAGTAGTGAGAGTCTGTATATACTGCTATTTTCTGTGTCTGTTCATTGTTGGTGAACTTAGATATATATTAGTGAAATAAATTTTCAGCTTTCATGTTGTTTCCTTAATAACTTCAAGCAAGAAGAAATTTCTTCCCCTCTTCAATAACAGATTAGATTGTTTCCTTATAATCCAATCAAAAAATTAGCTATTCTAAAAAGGCTAATGTTCACTAATGAGCAGAATGAAATGACTTTTTTCATCTCAAGGCAAACACACCTTTGCTATTCCCCATCAAAACCATTTTCACTTGATGTCACAACTTCCACACCAACATTAGTCAGTAGTTTCCCAGAATGCCTTTATTTTCAGACATTGTAGAACTTAAATACTGAGTCAAAAATATTTATGAAATACAAAATATTTTCTGTTCAGTCATATTTGAAAACAAGCTAAATATATGTGTCTGTTCTGAATAAGTATGTTATGGATGTATAGAGATATATATATCCATCCACACGTATATATTTCTGCATATATACACAATTCTTTCTCTAGTTACAGGAAATATTTCTTTTGTAATTTTGATTTTAACTGTCATCCTCCACTATTTACTTATTCTTCCATCCATTACCTAGACATTGGATATCTTTCCAATATTGTAAATAATCCATTTAAACTTGCAGCCAGTACTGTCTGGAGGGTTCTTGGTCAGAGAGCTCTTAGCATCAGGGTACTATTTACCACTAACAACTTCTGCACATCGAGGACAGAGAGTATCTGAAGACTCAGCTGTATATTTCCAACAGCGGGGGCACTTTTCTTTGGTAGTTGGCATGACAATTACTTTGTATGAAGATTCTTCACAAATATCACCACCTATGAAAGAAAAGTACATATTTCTGATAGGTCATTCGACTTGAATCACTATTTCTTTACAGGTTTACAGGGGCTGCTTTTTCAGAGCGTTCTTTCTACTTCCTGCCTTGGTAAAGCTTGTCAGATACTTCCCCATTTGCCCCATTACCTAAATAGCCAGGATAATGGGATCACAAAACTGAACAGAAGAGAGCTGAGTAATCTGAGACCCTATCATGTAGTGAGGATTAACTCATTTTTTGCCCTCTACTCAGGCAGAACAGCTTTTCTAGTTCTGATTCCAGGTATAGTTTTAATGAATAACTGCCTCTCCAACTACATACGTGATAAAGAATTTTAAAAAGCCAGATTATAGGCTCAGCACCTGTAGCACAGTGGTTACGGCGCCAGCCACATACCCTGAGGCTGGCAGGTTCAAACCAGGCCCCGGCCAGCTAAACAACGACAACTGCACAACAACAACAACAGCAACAAAATAGCCGAGCGTTGTGGCAGGCACCTGTAGTCCCAGCTACATGGGAGGCTGAGACAAGAGTATGGCTTAAGCCCAAGAGTTTGAGATTGCTGTGAGTAGTGATGCAATAGCACTCTGCCGTAGGCAACATAGTGAGACTCTGTCTCCAAGAAAAAAAAAAAAAAGAATGGCTAAATAATGTTTTAATTTGGAGTAGAAATTTTAGGAAGAAACTTTTAGGTATAAAATTTAGGAAATTTTAGAATCAATACTGGGGAAGAGTAGGCAGGGCCCACCAGTATTGGGGTACTAAGTATCAAAGGAGAGGGACCCAAAAGGGAAGAGAACAAGTCAGACTGACTATTACTTAATCAAAGGAATCTTCCTCTTACAACTTTCTGTTCCCAAGATGATCAGACAGGACACTTTCAAGAGATGGCTTAGTAACTTGGCCGTGGTTTACATTATTTCCACGGAAAGATGTATTTCCAAGTATCTATCTGACTTTAGAATAAATCCAGTCCACTAGAAAGTTAGAGATGACCTATAATTATTCTTTAGATACCTCTTGTTAATTTTACCTCTTCCTTACCTTTTAAATTGATTAGGAATGTCCCTTTAAGCTCAATTACATCTGCAGGCATCTCTCGTGGTTCTTGGGCTAATAAAGTTGTCTCAGAAGCCATCATCAGTTCAGCCAACTGAGAGGTACTGGAAGTCTCCTCGGCTTGTAGCATCTGGAAGTAAATATGTAAAAGTCACTGACTACATCAGATTTTTACCGTAAACTGGGATTATAAAAATAGACACTATAAATTCTGTGTTAAATGAAGAACCTTTTGATGCTACTACTACAACCTGAGTTAATGCTATTAAATGCATCAGTTCTTACTAGTATAAAACTAAACATTTCTGTCAACAGTATTAAATGAGAATATACTCTTCGCCAGGTACTTCACTTTGCTTGATGCTGAATGAATCTAATTTCTGTCACAAAAAGCCTATGTGGTGTTTATTATTCTAATTTTACAAATGAGGAAACAAGCAGAGAAATCAACTTTGCTTAAGTTTCTCAACCAGTACGTGATAGACCTGCAATTCAAGCCGAGGTCTATCAGCCTCAAAGTCCATGGGTTTTTTTTTTCCTGTGTCATGCTAACTACACTGGGAAAGGAGCTAAGATAGTATCTCACCAAAGAAAGAACTGTGCTTACCAAGGTGTACAATGGTGGCTGAATGAATGATACACAGAACGCTTCAGAAGCACACTGTATTTAGATGGCTGGTATACACTTTTACATTTTTTACTGTAATTTTGATGGGTTTTTTTTTTTGAGACAGTTTTACTTTGTCACCCTCAGCAGAGTGCCATAGCTCACAGCAATCTCAAACTGTTGGGCTCAAGTGAGATTCTCTTGCCTCAATCTTCCTAGTAGCTGGGAACCCACCATAACACCAGGTTCTATCTTTTTTTTTTTTTAATTTTTATTAAATCATAATTGTGTACATTGGTGCAATCATGGGGCACAATGTGCTGACTTTATATAAAATCTGAAATATTTTCTTTGAACTATTTAACATAGACTTCATGGCCTTTTAATCACTATATGAAGACATTTATATTCTACATTTAGTAATTTTCACTTGTACCCTTGTAAGATGCACCGTAAGAGTGATCCCACCAAACCAGGTTCTATTTTTAAGAGACAGGGTCTTGCTCTTGCTCAGGCTGGTCTTGAATTCCTGAGCTCAAGGAATGCACCCGCCTCAGACTCCTAGAAGGCTAGGATTACAAGCATGAGCCACTGTGCCCAGCCTGTAATTTTGATCTTTAAAAGTAAGTTTGTGGGCGGCGTCCGTAGCTCACATACACCCAAGCTGGTGGTTCCAACCCAGCCCTGGCCTGTTAAACAACAATAACAACAACAAAAAATAGCAGAGCATTCTGGTGGGTGCCTGTAGTCCCAGCTACTTGGGAGACTGAGGCTAGAGAATCTCTTGAGCCCAAGAGTTTGAGGTTGCTGTGAGCTATGACACCATAGCACTCTACCAAGGATGACATAGTAAGACTGTCTCAGAAAAAAAAAAATGAGTTTGTGAGGCATGGTGGCTGTAAGCTCAGCAGCCAGAGTACCAGCCATATACACAGAAGCTGGCGGGTTGGAATCCAGCCCCAGCCTGCCAAAAAACAATAAAACTACAACCAAAAAATAGCAGGCACTGTGGCAGCCCTGTAGTCCCAGCTACTTGGGAGGGTGAAGCAAAAGAATCACATAAGCCCAAGAGTTTGAGGTTGCTGTGAGCTGTGATGCCACCGCACTCTACCCAGAGTGACAGTTTGAGACTCTGTGTCAAAAAAAAAAAAAAAAGAGCTAATATAAGACATTCCATTTTTAAAAAAGCTTATGAGAAGGGCTAAGCACAGTGGCTCACACCTGTAATCCCAGCACTCTGGGAGGCTGAGGCGGATGGATTACTTGAGCTCACGACTTCAAAACCATCCTGAGCAAGCGCAAGACCCTGTTGCTAAAGAACAACAGCTGGGCATTGTGGCAGGTGCCTATACTCCAAGTAACTCGGAAGTCTGAGGCAAGAGGATTGCTTGAGCCTAAGAGTTTGAGGTTGCTGTGAGCTATGATACCATGGCACCCTACTGAGGTTGACACAGTGAGACTCTTGTCTCCAAGAAAAAAAAAAAAAAAAAGAAAGAAAAGAAAATACAGTCATGCATTCATGTTTTTGAAAATCCTAAAATAAATGATCCAAAACAAGCTCTATTTTTCTCAGTTTATGACTTAGAACAAATGAAGTCAGAAGAAACATACAGGAAAACAGCCCAGGACTAGGCTGGGTACACCTGGATCAGGCACACCTTCTTCAGTGGTACCTAGTGTATAAAAGAAGCAGTCAGAGCTTCCCAAACTTCAAGTTTTAAAATGTGAACTTGGGGCTCGGTGCCTGTGGCTCAACAGGCTAAGGCTCCAGCCACGTACACCTGAGCTGGCAGGTTCAAATCCAGCCCAGGGCCTACCAAACAACAACGGCTGCAACCAAAAAATGGCCGGGCGTTGTGGCGGGCACCTATAGTCCCAGCTACTTGGGAGGCGGAGGCAGGAGCCTTGCTTGAGCCCAGGAATTGGAGGTTGCTGTGAGCTGTGATGCCACAGCAGTCTATCCAGGGTGACAGCTTGAGGCTCTGTCTCAAAAAAAAAAAAGTGAACTTGGATGGCACCTGTAGCTCAGTTGGCAGGGCACTAGCCACATACACCAAGGCTGGTGAGTTCAAACCCAGCCGAGGCCTGCTAAACAACAATGACAACTGCAACAAAAAAATAGCTAGACGTTGTGGTGGGCACCTGTAGTCCCAGCTACTTGAGAGGTTGAGGCAAAGAGAATCACTTAAGCCCAAGAGTTTGAGGTTGCTGTGAGCTGTGACGCCATGGCCGAGGGTGATATAGTGGGACTCTGTCTCGAAAAAAAAAAAAAGTGAACTTGATCTACTTTATTCTTCGTTATCAATAATCTTATACCTACTCACTATTTAAAGCATCAAATTTTATATACTCTTATTAAAAATTTAAATTAAGCTTACCAACCAAAATGAGATGGTTATATTTTAGAAAAATTATACCAGTAATTTTTTTTTTTTTTCGAAATGGAGTCTCACTTTATTGCCCTCAGTAGAGTACTGTGGCATCATAGCTCATAGCAACCTCCAACTCCTGGGTTTAGGCTATTCTCTTGCCTCAGCCTCCTGAGTAGCCAGGACTATAGGCGCCCGCCACAACGCCTGGCTATTTTTTTTGCAGTTTGACCAGGGCCTGGTTCAAAACAGCCACCCTTGGTCTTTGGGGCCAGTGCCCTACCCACTGAGCCACAGGTGCTGTCCTGATACCAGTAAACTTTTAAAAGAGATATTCATTGCCAATCCTCTTATTAAGCAGACTATAGAAAAATCTCAAGTCATTATATTAAGCTATAAACCAATCTGGCCAACCAATCCTTTAGAATCCCAAGAAGAAATTTCTGATAGCCTTTTTAGAAACAAAAACAGGATGAATGCTTTGAGATGCATGTGATAATTTGCTGGAACAAATGAATTTTCTCTGGATCTCACAAAATAAAAATGGAAACTCATTTTGGATTTGTCTTGAGTCTGTTCCAAATGGACAAAATTCTCAGAAAACCAGACTTTTAATATAAAACTCCCAGTTTTTATGTATTCTAATACTAATGCCATTGATTTCCATATCACCTATCTTATAAATAGTCCCGAACAGATCTAAGCAGATCCTCGTTATACCTTTCCTATCCCTATAAAGTAATATACATGTGTCATACTGCAGAGTACATGCTTTACAAGAACAGGGAAAGGACACAGAGATGTAGGAAACAAAGAATCAGTGATGATATCAGGATTAGAAGACAGGAATCCTAATTTCTGAAATGAAAAATTTTTTTATTTGGATAGACATTATTAAAACAAATTTCAGATGAAGTCATATAATGCTAATGCCACTTCCAAAGGTATAAATTGCTACATACCTCTATTATCTCAAAAAGCAGGCCAGGTTCTATCACAATGATAACCTTGTACTCGGCTGCATTTTTGCCAGGGATGCTTCCAAGAAATGAATCCCGCATCGCGCACGCACTCTCCACTGCTTCTTCCAACCCGGGCTTCTTCCAGATAGAACTGCCACTAATCCACCCAGTACGAAAAACACTCCTGGGCTCTTAAGAAGAGAAAAAGTAAACTGATTTACATATATGCTAAACCTTTAAGCTTTATACCTTTAAATATTGACCACTGATGGGAAAAAAAGGATTGTTACTGATAGTAATCTTCGATGAACTATTATGGAGCCATCCTAAATATTTATAAAACATTTCCATCAGCATTGGGAAATATGGTATACTTAAATAAAAGATAATATACAATAAAATCAGATCTCAAAAAAAAGGATATTTAGAAAAAAATAAAATAGAAATATCCCAATATTAACAGTCATTATCTATGGGTAGTAAGATTATGAGTGACTTTCTCCCTTTCTAAAATTCTCTAGTTCCTACTTTCTTTAATAGCTTAATACATTCGGAAGGAAAACCTACCATAAAAATATTCACTAAAAAGCACTATATTTTCTGTTTTAAAACCTAAAATACAAGGCTGGGCACAATGGCTCATGCCTGTAATCCTAGCACTCTATGAGGTTGAGGCAGGAGGATTGCCTGAGCTCAACGGTTCCAGACCAGCCTGAGCAAGAGTGAGACCCTGTCTTTAAGAAAAAAAACAGGCATTGTGGCAGGCACCTGTACTTCTATCTACTCGGGAGACTAAGGCAAGCGAATCAATTGAGCCCTCAAAAGAGTTTGAGGTTGCTGTGAACTCTGATGCCACGGAACTTTACCAAGGGAAACAAAGTGAAACTCTATCTCAAAAACAAAAGCAAATAAAAATAAAACCTAGATTTGTAGGAATTTGTAAAGGTATTTTTTTAAAAAGTGATTTTTCAATATTATAAAGTTACTAGTAACACTTCAAAAAGCACTAGAGATAGCTTGAAGACCATTCTCAAATTCATCCTTCTCCCTACAAGTATAAAAACTACGGAATGACCAAAACACACTGTGTCAAAGTACTCATTATAGATGAGTAAGTGCCCCTCATATGATATGGATAAAACCAGATGCTGCACCTTTATTGGGGATCTTTCTAATTCAGAGAAGAAATTAAGCATTCCTGACCTTTAACATGAGGCATGTGCTGGAACACCTCTTCGGCCAAGTGAGGAAGAATGGGAGCGAAAGAACGAACTACTACATCCAAAATTTCCACTAATGCAGTCTGACAAGAGCGTCGTTTGGGATCATTTTCATTTTCACAATAAAGCCTGAACAAAAACAACTTAGTCAGCATTTGACAACACTGTATGACAAGATAGGGTCTGCCTCAGGTTCACTTTATTCTTACAGTGGTTAATCCTATAGCTCTAAACATCTTCTAATTACAAAAAAAAAAAATGCTTGGATGCATTTTTTTTTCTTTTTTTGAGACAAGAGTCTCACTATGTTGCCCTTGGCAGAGTGCTGTGGCATCACAGCTCACAGCAACCTCCAACTCTTGGGCTTAAGCAGTTCTCTTACCTCAGCGTCCCAAGTAGCTGGGACTACAGGCGCCTGCCACAATGCCCAGCTATTTTTTTGTTGCAGTTGTCATTGTTCATCAGGCCCTGTCCGGGCTTGAACCCACCAGCCCCAGTATATGTTGCCAGCGCCCTACCCACTGAGGTACGGGCACCACCTTGGATGCAATTTTTTGATAACTTATCTTCTTCCCACTTTCCTCACTTTAGGTGTGCCCACCTCCTCAAAAACTCCCACAGTGGGGCAGCACCTATGGCTCAGTGAGTAGGGCGCCAGCCCCATATACTGAGGGTGGCATGTCTGAGCCCAGCCCCAGCCAAAACTGCAACAAAGAAATAGCCGGGTGTTGTGGCGGGTGCCTGTAGTTCCAGCTACTTGGGAGGTGCAGGAGAATCGCCTAAGCCCAGGAGTTGGAGGTTGCTGTGAGCTGTGATGCCACAGCACTCTATGGAGGGCAATAAAGTGAGACTCTGTCTCAAAAAAAAAAAAAAACTCCCACAGCTGTGCTTTACCCAGTTTTGCTTTTCAAGTAGATAACAACTAGAGTCTAGACTACAGTGCTGAAAGACAGGAATAAGTTCGCTGATGGTATTTAAAAATGTGCCTCCCCTCCCCCTACGATGCTATGGGGGGGTGTGTGTGTTTAGGATTTGGGAGTTACGGTCCCTTTATGGAAGGTCCCTGAGGTATTGACGGGGTGGGGCTAGCACCTCAGATTGGACTAGTTACCATAAAGACAGTTCTGTCACCTGCAATGGAGCAACAGATGAGGACTTAGCATCAAGCCCTCTTCTGCAAAGATACTATTATTACACAACATTATATATAATCGCACATATATTTCTCTCTATCCCCTGAAGATGCGCAAACTCCTGATAAGTGCTCTGCTATTATCTCTTATTAGCAGGCACTGCTTACTGAACGCTCACTTTTCCAAGCACAGCATGATGCACATTATTCCCGTGACTGCTTTTCCTTCTCATGACCATATTAAGAGAGAAGTATTACATTCCCCTTTTGCAGATGAAGGAACTGAGATTGCAGAAGTTGTTCCAAATCATAAAACTAACGAGTAGCAGGGCAAACACTCAGGCTGGACCCAATCGTAACACATGCTGCCCTCCATGCTCATCCCTGTTCCCCAACAGTTGCCATACACAGAGTAGACACTCAAGAAATATTTGCTGAGTATTTTAATACTGAATCATACATACCTGTCTTTGATTATGCTGAAGTAAAAGTTTGAGAGTTCTCTGGTATAAAATGCTCGTAATAGCCGGATAACTTTTCCAAAATCGTATTGTCTGTATGATTCCGTAATCTAGGGAACAAAGCCAGAATAAATTTGGGAGCCACGACAGGCAGGTGAAAATGCAAGTCATCCTGAAGAAAACATGTTCCTTTCAAAAACATCTCTCAAAGGAGGTTATACACAAGAATTCATGAGAATCCTCCAAATCTTATTTCTGGATAACAAATTTGACTATACTCAGAAAATACTGACTAGTCGACTCTGGGAACCATGAAAGAACATTCATCAAGGAAATGATCAGATTTTTTTTTTTTTTTTTTTTTTTTGAGACAGAGCCTCAAGCTACACCCTGGATAGAGTGCTGTGGCATCACAGCTCACAGCAACCTCCAATTCCTAGGCTCAAGCGAGTCTCCTGCCTCTGCCTCCCAAGTAACTGGGACTACAGGTGCCTGCCACAACGCCCGGCCATCTTTTGGATGCAGCTGTCATTGTTGTTTGGTGGGCCCGGGCTGGATTCGAACCCGCCGGCTCAGGTGTACGTGGCTGGCGCCTTAGCCCATTGAGCCACAGGCGCCGAGCCAAAAGGATCAGATTTTAAATGATGAAATCACACCATTTTTAAAACAGCAAAGCATAGAGGTTACCAATAATTCATTAATGTCCCCTCATGTGTGCCTCATTTATTTCTGATTACACAATAATCAGTGGGCACAACTCTTAAGGGTACACTCTGATCCAAACACACTTGTAATTTTGAGAAAATAAAAAATTATTTGTGCTACATATAAATGAGCAAGTATAAGACACTTAAGTCATTTCAGTTATTTCTATACTTTATTATAAAGAGTACATCTACAGATAAATAAAGTATAACTCCATTCTTTGCTGTTGGAGAAATAAAGCTCATAGTAAGAAAAAACTCTGGTCAAAGGGAAGCCTGGGCCTACTGTTTCCATCAGCTATTTCCTTAATTCTTTTGAAAACCTAAGAAAGGTAACACTTTAAACCTAAGGCCAACCTGAAAATGTGCAGAATATAACTTTTCTCAAGAGTTATAGTTACTATTTCTAGCAAGTATTGTTCTACTTACATGAAACTAAAATTTTAACATACAATAGTGCTGAAAATTCTAATTTCCAAAAGCTTATTAATTCACACTTACCTTGTTTGCTAAGTCCTGCAGTAAGTGTAGCATATACTGGTCTATGACATACATATTTTTAACAGGGATAGAGTCCATCTCTGGATTGAAATCAGCCACATTTCCCAAAAGAAAGCGGAGTGTATTCCTAAGCTTTTCACAGTGAGAAAAAGAATGCAGTTAAGAAAAATGCATGAGGCCCAGCAGAGTGGCTCACACCTATAATCCTAGCACTCTGGGAGGCCAAGGCGGGTGGATTGCTTGAGCTCACAGGTTTGAGACCAGCCTGAGCTGCAGCGAGATCCCACCTCTGGAAATAGCCAGGTGTTGTGGTGGGCACCTATGGTCCCACCTATTCGAGAGCCCGAAGCAAGAAAATAAATCACCTGAGGGAAGGGAGCAAGACGGTGGCCGAGTAGCAGCTTCTTTGCAAGCGGGCACAGTGACACTGGAGAGAGAAGACTCCAGGCCACCTCTGGCTTGTGGGCTCTGCCCAGAAACATCCCTTTGGGTAGGCAGGGAGACAGTGAGAGAACTCTGGACCCCAGGAGGAGGGCGAAAGCAGTGGAGAAGTGACAAGTGGTTGCACTTGGTCTGAGGCTGCCGCAGCAGTGAGACTGCAGACAGGGAAGGCCTTTCCTGTGGACTGTTTTCTTTTTTTGGACTTGGGCACTCAGTTGAGTTCCCTTGAGAGAACTTGGAGAGTGCAGGTGACTTTAAGTGTTGTCCAGGATTCAGGACTGAACCGCTGGGCCCTAACGGAGCTAACATTGTTCGGCTGTAGGCCTTGTGCAGCCACTGTGGGGGAACTGCCTCTGCAGGCTCTGCCCTCAGGGTCACAGAGCAAGGCTCGGGCTGGGAGACCTTGGGCGAGTGACCTAGTGACTGTGAGCAGCGCCAAAGGCCAGGACTGAGATGCTGGGGAAGAGCGGAGCTTTCAGATGCTTGGCAGTAAGGGGGCTGCCTTGAAGCTTGGGTTCTCAGGGGCTTAGAGTGACGCTGCTTTTGGCGCACCGTATAAGCAGGCAGCCACTTCAGGAGAGATCCCAGCAACAAGTGCTTTCCTGGGAAAGCTTCTGTGCAGCCAAGGTTAACAGTTTAAAGTGTCTTTTAAGCAGGCTGAGGAGAGATTCATGCTCTGAACCCTGTTGAGGCTGAGGGCAAAGAAGTCAGCAGAGGCCTCCAGTCTCCATCATACACAGCTGTATCAGCATTGTGATCGGCATCTCAGACCCACACAATATTCAGCAAGATATATATACTGCTTTGTTTTCGGTTTTTCTTCATTTTCCATTGTTGCCTTCTTTAATAAAAAGAACGTCATTTTTGCTAGTGCTTTTGACCCTGTTATTTGGTCCTCCCTCCCCCCAATTTTATCATGTAATGTTTTCTGTTTGTTTTGGTTTGACTTATAGAATTTTTGTCTTTCCTCTCTATTTGGTGAAGGTGGGGTACTATGTCTTCTCAGGCTGGCAAAGAGCTGTTGACCTCAAGGGAACCACCCAACAAAGCACCCCCAAAGGCTGGGAGATTTTAAGGTGTGAGTCAAAGTACCCTACTGTACACCTTTACTACTCCTGTCTCCCTCTTTCTGTGCCTCTCTTCTTTTGCTCAATATTCCCTTTTACTCACCCCCTCCTTTCTCTTTTCTCTCTTTTTTAAAATCTTTTTTCCCTTCTTGCTCTTCAATCTTCTCATCTTTTTAGACCTGTACCAAAAGGACTCAATGAAACCTTAGGCCAGAGGCATGGTAACTTAAAGAGCAAAAGGAAGTGAAAGGAAGATTAGGGCAAGGAAACAGATAAAAAAAAACACTCTTGAGGAAAAATCAGCAGAAAAATCCTGACAGCATGAAAAATAGGTCCAGAGCAACTCCACAAAGGGCCATGAGACAGCTACTGCAGAGGATTCTACCTATAAAGAAATGTTAGAAACGACAGAAGGGGAATTTAAAGTATAGATGATAAAAACAATGAAGGAAATTGCTAAACAAGTGGAAAATAAACAAAAAACAATGAAGGAAATTACTGAGAAAGTGGAATAACCAAAAGGAAATCGAAAAACAGAATCAGGGGCAGCACCTGTGGCTCAGTGAGTAGAGCATCAGCCCCACATACCAAGGGTGGAGAGTTCAAATCCAGCTCCAGCCAACAAAAAAAAGCTGGGTGTTGTGGCAGGTGCCTGTACTCCTAGCTACTTGAGAGGCTGAGGCTAGAGAATCACCTAAGCCCAAGAGCTGGAGGTTGCTGTAAGCTATGACGCAGAAACACTTTACTGAGGGTGACAAAGTAAGACTGTCTCTAAAAAAAAAACAAAACAAAACACACACACACACAATCAAATAAATGAATGATATAAATAATATGGAAAGGATATAGCAGAGCTGAAGGATTTGAAGCAGTCAATTAGGGCACTTAAAGATGCAATAGAAAGTATCAACAACAGATTAGACCATGTAGAAGAATCACAGAGGTAGGCTTGGCACCTGTAGCTCAGTGGCTAGGGCACAAGTCACATACACCAGAGCTGGCAGGTTCAAATCCTGCCCGGGCCTGCCAAACAACAATAACAGCTACAACAAAAAATAGCCGGGCATTGTGGTTAGCACATGTAGTCCCACCTACTTGGGAGGCTAAGAGAATCCCTTAAGCCCAAGAGTTTGAAGTTGCTATGAGCTGTGACGCCATGGCACTCTACCGAGGACAACACAGACTCTGTCTCAAAAAAAAAAAAAAAAAGAATCTCAGAGGTAGAGGACAAAGCTCTTGAGATAACTCAGATAGTTAAAGAAGCAGAAAAGAAGAGAAAGCAAAAATGTTCACTCACAGAATTATGGGATTTTGTGAAGTGTTCAAACATCCAAGTTATAGATATCCTAGAAAGAGAAGAAAAATGCCCCAGGGGAATGGAAGCCATACTAGAGAATATTATAAATGAGTATTTCCCAAATATCACCAAAGATTCTGACACACTCCTTTCAGAGGGATACCAGAATCCTGGTTGCCTCAACTCAAATAGAGCTTCTCCAAGACACATTGTGATGAACCTGTCCAAAGTCAAGACAAAAGAAAAGAGTTTGCAAGCTGCCAGGAGGAAGTGCCAATTGACCTACAGGGGTAAATCCATCAGGGTGACTGCAGACTTCTCTTTTTTTTTTCAAGCCAGAAGACAATGGTGATCTACCGTTACTCTACTTAAACAAAATAATTTCCAGTCCAGAATTCTATATCCTGCTAAGCTAAGCTTTAAAATTGATGGAGAGGCTCAGCACCTGTGGCTCAAATACTAAGGCACCAGCCATGTACACCTGAGCTGGTGGGTTCGAATCCAGCCTGCGCCCACCTAACAACAATGACAGCTGCAACCAAAAAATAGCCAGGCATTGTGGCAGGTGCCTGTACTCCCAGGTACTTGGGAGCCAGAGGCAGGAGAATCACTTGAGGAGGAGTTGGAGGTTGCCATGAGCTGTGATGCCACGGCCCTCTACCCAGGGTGACAGCTTGAGGCTCTGTCTCAAAAACAACAACAATAAAAACTAAAAAAAAAATAAAACTGACAGAGAAATCAAATCTTTTACTGATATGCAAACATTGAGGAAATGTGCCACAACAAGACCAGCTCTACTGGCTCAGTGCCTGTGGCTCAAGTGGCTAAGGTGCCAGCCACATACACATGAGCTGCTGAGTTCGAATCCAGCCCGGGTCTACCAAACAACAATGATGGCTACAACCAAAAAATAGCCGGGCATTGTGGCAGTCACCTATAATCCTAGGGAGGCAGAAGCAAGAGAATCACTTGAGCACAGGAGTTAGAAGTTGCTGTGAGCTGTGATGCCACGGCACTCTACCCAGGGTGACAGTTTGAGGCTCTGTCTCAAAAAAAAAAAAAAGACCAGCTCTACTGGAAATACTTAGACCTGTTCTTCACACTGACCATCACAATGGGCCACCAGCAAAGTAAGCACCCAGAAATTAAAGGACAGAACCTAGCCTCCACAATGATGCAAAAGATAAAGCTAAGCAATGGACTTTCACAAAATAAGATGAACAGAACACTTATCAATTATCACAATAAATTTGAATGTCTTAAATTCCCCACTGATGAGGCACAGATTGGCTGACTGGATTAAAAAACACAAGCCATCCATTTGTTCTCTGTAGGAAACACACCTACCTTCAAAAGACAAATTAAAACTGGAAAATTAAGGGTTGGAAGACTTTTTCTGGCAAACGGAATTCAGAAGAAAAGAGGGGTTACAATTTTATTTTCAGATACAAGTGGATTTAAAGCAACTAAAGTCAAAAAAGACAAAGATGGACACTTCATATTGGTCAAGGGAAACATACAAGAAACCTTTTCAATTCCAAATGTTTATGCACCCAACTTAAATCCTCCCAGATTCTTAAAACAGACCTTACTCAGTCTGAGCAATACAATATCCTATAACACCATAATAACATGGGACTTTAACACTCCTCTTACAGAGTTGGACAGATCCTCCAAACAGAAATTAAACAAAGATATAAGGGACTTAAATGAGACCCTAGAACAACTGCGCTTGATAGACATATATAGAACACTCCACCCTAAAGCTTAAAAATATACATTATTCTCATTGGTCAATGGAACAAGCTCCAAAACTGATCATCTCCTAGGACACAAAACAAACCTTCATTAGAATCAAAGGATTTGAAATTTGGGCAGTGCCTGTGGCTCAAAGGAGTAGGGTGCTGGCCCCATATGCCAGAGGTGGTGGATTCAAACCCAGCCCCAGCCAAAAACTACAAAAAAAAAAAAAAAAAAAGGAAGAAAGAAAAGAATTGAAATTTTACCTTGTATCTTCTCAGACCACAAGGCATTAAAGGTGGAACTCACCTCCAACAAAAACTTTCAACCCCACATAAAGGCATGGAAATTAACAATCTTATGCGGAATGACAGTTGGGTGCAGGAATAAATTAACTTCCTTGAGCATAACAACAATGAAGACATAAGCTACCAAAACCTTGGGATACAGCAAAAGCAAAGACCGGAAATTTTCCTGAGAGGAAAATTTATCACTTTAGATGCCTACCTGTGAAAAACATAAAGAGAGCACATCAACAAACTCACAAGCCATCTTATGGAATTGGAAAAAGAAGAACAATCTAAGCCTAAACCCAGCAGAAGAAAAGAAATATCTAAAATTAAATCAGAGATTAATTAAATTGAAAACAAAAGAATCATTCAGAAATTCAATGAAACAAGGAGTTGGGTTTTTGAAAAATAAACAAAATAGGTAAACCTTTGGCCAGACTAACTAGAAATAGAAAACTAAAATATCTAGTAACCTCAATTAGAAATGATAAAGGGGAGGGTGGCGCCTGTGGCTCAAGGAGTAGGGCACCGGCCCCATATACCAGGGGTGACAGGTTCAAGCCTGGCCCCTGCAAAACTGCAAAAAAACAAAAATAGAAATGATAAAGGGGAACTAACAATTGATGCCACAGAGATACAACAGATTATCTCTGAATACTACCGGAAATACTATAGCCAGGAATCTGACAACGTGAAGAAAATGGATCAATATTTGGAATCACACCCTCTCCCTAGACTTAGCCAGGAAGAAATACATCTTCTGAGCAGACCAATTTCAAGCACTGAGATTACAGAAACAATAGAAAATCTCCCAACAAAAAACTGCCCTGGTCCAGATGACTTCACACCAGAATTCTATAAAACTGTCAAAGAAGAGCTTATTCCCATTTTGCAGATATTATTCCAAAAAACTGAGGAGGAAGGAATCTTCCCAAACATGTTCTACAAAGCAAACATCACCCTGATACCAAAGTCAAGAGCAGACCCAACTAAAAAGGTGAACTTCAGACCAATTTCACTAATGAATAAAGATGCAAAAATTCTTAACAAAATCCTAGCCAATTGATTACAGCTCAAAAAAGTCATATATCATGATCAAGTAGGTTTCATCTGAGGGATGCAAGGCTGGTTTAAGATATGCTAGTCCATAAACATTACTCACTGTATCAACAGAAGCAAAATCAAAGAACATATGATCCTCTCAATGGATGCAGAAAAAGCATTCGATAAAATCTAGCATCCTTTTCTAATTAGAACACTGAGGAGTATAGGCATAGTTGGCATATTTCTTAAACTGATCAAAGCTATCTATGACAAACCCACAGCTAAAATTTTACTAAATGGAGTAAAACTGAAAGCTTTTCCTCTTAGAACTGGAACCAGACAAGGTTGTCCTCTATCACCACTACTATTCAAGATAGTGCTGGAAGTTCTAGCCAATACTATTAGACAGGACAAGGAAATAAAGGGCATCCAAATGGAAGCAGAGGAGGTCAAACTCTCCTTTCTTGTGGACGATATGATCTTATACTTACAGAACCACAAAGACTCAACCACAAGACTCCTGGAAATCATCAGAAAATACAGTAATGTCTCACTCATATATGGGAGTTAAGTATTAAAACAATTGGCTCGGCACCGGTGGCTCAATGGGCTAAGGTGCCAGCCACATACACCTGAGCTGGCGGGTTCGAATCCAGCCCAGGCCAGCCAAACAACAATGATGGCTGCAACCAAAAAACGGCCGGAGCTCGGCACCTGTGGTTCAACAGGCTAAGGTACCAGCCATGTACACCTGAGCTGGCGGGTTCGATTCCAGCCCGGGCCCACCAAACAACAAAGACAGCTGCAACCAAAAAATGTCTGGGCATTGTGGCAGATGCCTGTAGTCCCAGCTACTTGGGAGGCAGAGGCAAGAGACTTGCTTGAGCCCAGGAATTGGAGGTTGCCGTGAGCTGTGATGTCATTGCACTCTAACCAGGGTGACAGCATAAAGTTCTGTCTCAAAAAAAAAAAAATGGCCAGGCGTTGTGGCGGGCGCCTGTAGTCCCAGCTACTTGGGAGGTGGAGGCAGGAGACTCACTTGAGCCCAGACGTTAAAGGTTGCTGTTAGCTGTGATACCATGGCACTCTATCCAGGGTGAGAGCTTGAGGCTCTGTCTCAAAAAAAAAGAACTCAAACTAGACCTCCCATTTGATTCCACAATCCCATTACTGGGCATCTACCCAAAAGGAAAAAAATATTCCCTTACCTTAAGGACACTTGCGCTAGACTGTTTGTCACAGCTCAATTTATAATCGCCAAAATGTGGAAACAGCCTAAATGCCCACCAACCCAGGAATGGATTCACAAGCTGTGGTATATGTACATCATGGAATACTATTCAGCCATTAAAAAAGATGGAGACTTTACAGCCTTTGTATTAACCTGAATGGAAGTGGAACACATTATTCTTAGTAAAGCATCACAAGAATAGAGAAGCATGATCCCATGTACTCCATTTTAATATGAGGACAATTAATGATCTAGTACACGGTGGGCAATTGGGTAAGGGGAGAGCAGAGAGAGAGGGAGGGAGGGAATGGGGAAAAGAGCAGAGAGAGGGAAGATGTCATAGCTCATAGCAATCTCTAACTCTTGGGCTCAAGTGACTCTCTTGCCTCAGCCTTCTGATGGGACTACAGGCACCCTACACAATACCCAGCTATATAGAGATAAGGTGTCGCTCTAACTCAGGCTGGTCTCTAACCCATGAGCTCAGGCAATCTGCCCAGGTAGGCCTCCGAAAGTGCTGGGATTACAGCATGAGCCACCATGCCAGGCTGTCTTGTCACTTTTTTTTTTGTAGAGACAGAGTCTTACTTTATCGCCCTTGATAGAGTGCCGCAGCGTCACACAGCTCACAGCAACCTCCAACTCCTGGACTTAGGTGATTCTCTTGCCTCAGCCTCCCAAGTAGCTCAGGCGACCGCCACAACGCCCGGCTATTTTTTTGTTTTGCAGTTCAGCCAGGGCTGGGTTTGAACCTGCCACCCTTGGTATATAGGGCTGGTATATGAGCCACAGGCGCCATCCATGTCTTGTCACTTTCTTAATGGGATGTTTTTATTATGTAATTCCTATATGTGACTACAAATGGAAAAAAAAATCCCTCTCATTCCAATAGCTCAATTATAGAAAAACAACTAAATTTTATTCCTAAAGACTAGATTTGTCATTGTATTTCTTTACATCCTTAGGGTAAATCACTTTTTTTTTTTTTTTTGAGACAGAGTCTCACTTTGTTGCCCTGGGTGGGTAGAGGGCCGTGGCGTCACAGCTCACAGCAACCTCAAACTCTTGGGATCAAGTGATTCCCTTGCCTCAGCCTCCCAAGTAGCTGGGACTACAGACACATGCTACAATGCCCAGTTATTTTTATGAGACAGGGTCTGGTCTCAAACTCATGAGCTTAGGCAATCCATCCACCTTAGCCTCCCAAGTGCTAGGATTACATGCTTGAGCCACCATGCCCAGCCTGTCCAGCTGTTTTTAGAGACAGTGTCTCACTCTTGCTCAGGATGTTCTAAAACTCCTGAGCTCAAGCAATCCTCTTGCCTTAGCCTCCTAGAGTGCTCAGATTACAGGAGTGAGCCACTGCACCTGGCTTCAATCACCTTTTACTAACCCAGTTTATTCATGTATACAGATGAAGATAATGATATTTCACCTGCCTCACAGGTGAAAATAAAGAAAAATGGAGTAAATGTGAAAAGTTATCAAGTACATAAAAGTATATAAAATTAATATAATTCATATTATGCTATGCTATATTTTATGTTATATTACTAAAATATAAATGGACATAAAAATTATTAATATTACTAATGTTTTTAAATAAATTAACATAGGATGCTTTAAAATGCTCACACCATGTGGAAAACTCATTTTTCTTTAGTATTCAGTGTCAAGTGAAATAATTTCCTAAAATAATGATTTAGTAAACTTCTAATTCACAACCATGAAGAAGGATGACTCTAACCTTGTTAATATCATCTCTGGCAGCATTGAGCACAGATGGACCAATTGTCACTTCAGTGAAGACATTGGACTCAGCTACCCACCAACGAAGGACATCAGCACCATAGGGAGGCTCTTTGTTTTTATCCTTTCATGGAGGAAAAACACATTATCAGAATGGCTTTCCATCCAATACCTGAACAGACATTTCAGGTAAAGCTCCTATGCACAAAAAGTACACTGACACTGTAATGAAGTGAGGCTCAAAGGAGGCAGCATCTACACACAACAAACTAGATGCTAATATGTGATCTCTCCACCAGTCACAACCCTGTCCATCTATTACAGAGCAGTGAACAGGAGCTGGAAGCAGCAGGACAGCCTTCCTTATCATCATTCCCTAACAGCTCTGTACACAAAGCAGCACATGATTGCAGGATGTGAGGAGGGTAGTAAAAAGTCACAGGAGTAAAAAACAGACAAGTAATTTCTTTTATGAAAACTCCTCCCCCCCCCCAAAAAAAAATAACTAAAAACTAAATTATCAGCAACTTTGGGTTTGATGTCCATTAATGACTTGCTTTAAAATGTATAACTTCCAAAAATAAAATAACAAAATATACATTCAAAAGTTTCGATCTCATTTTTTTCTTATATCATTTCCATATATTTGTAAAATTACAGGTTATTTTTTTCATATCAGACATGTAATGTGACAACATTCTGACAATGTTTGAGAAAGGCACATCTCACACAATAGCATGAAAACCTGCTCATCATGCTTATGAGCCACAAAAGGACCTACAATCATTTAGAAAAAGAAACCACATGATTGGCTCGGCGCCTGTGGCTCAACAGGCTAAGGCACCGGCCAACGTACACCTGAGCTGGTGGGTTCGAATCCAGCATCAGGCCCGCCAAACAACAATGACGGCTGCAACCAAAAAATGGCCGGGCATTGTGGTGGGCGCCTGTAGTCCCAGCTACTTGGGAGGCAGAGGCAGGAGACTAGCGTGAGCCCAGGAATTGGAAGTTGCTGTGAGCTGTGATGCCACAGCACTCTATCCTGGGTGACAGCTTGAGGCTCTGTCTCAAAAAAAAAAAGAAAAAGAAACCACATGATTCAGGACCTAACTGGAGAAAAGACTTGATATAACTCAAAAGGGCTACAACTCAGCTCCTCCCTTTTCATTAAAATCATGTGTTATTTAAGAGTCTAGATTTGAAACGTGGTAAGGCATCCTCTATTAATATATAGTTTGTATTTTTATATTGAAATAAGCATATTATGAATGTGGCTGTCAATTTAAGAGTCTTAAAACAAAAGTAAAACAATTTTTAGGGAACCACCTACTTGGCCTCCATTAATGATAACGTCAGGATTAATGACATTCCCGAGAGACTTGGACATCTTTTCTCCCTTTTCCCCAAGGGTAAATCCATGAACAATCACTGTCCTAAGACGATAAATCAGTTATTTTAATGATAAACATAATCACCTTCCTGAAGATGACATAGCTTAAAAAGAATACC
>CAUYON010149326.1:0-39981 GCA_963573935.1 Arctocebus calabarensis
TTAAAGCAACTGAAGGCAAAAAAGACAATGATGTAGAGTCTTTACAGCCTTTGTATTAACCTGGATGGAAGTGGAACACATTATTCTTAGTAAAGCATCACAAGAATGGAGAAGCATGAATCCCATGTACTCTATTTTGATATGAGGACAATTAATGACAATTAATGACATGGTGGGCGTGGGGGGAAGGGGAGAGTAGAGAGAGAAAGAATGAGGGAGGGGCAGGGGAAAGGAAGAACAGAGAGAGGGAAGGAGCAAGGGGAGTGGGGTCTTGGTATGTGCCACAACTTTTGGGGGCAAAACACGATTGTAAGAGGGACTTTACCTAACAAATGCAAAAAACCTGGTTTCTTGTACCCTCAATGAATCCCCAACAATAAAAAATAATAATAATAAAAAGACAATGATGGTCATTTCGTATTGGTCAAGGGACAAATACAACAAGAAGACATTTCAATTCTAAATATTTATGCACCCAATTTAAATGTTCCCAGATTCTTGAAACAGACCTTGCTTAGTCTGAACAATATGGTATCCTATAATAGCACAATAACAGGGGACTTCAATACCCCTCTTTCAGAACTGGAAAGATCCTTTAAACAGATATTAAACAAAGATATTAGAGATTTAAATGAGACCTTAGCATAACTGTGCTTGATAGATATATATAGAACACTCCATCTGAAAAATATAGAATACACATTCTTCTCATCATCCTATGGAACATTCTCCAAAATTGATCATATCTTAGGACACAAAACAAACCTCAGCAGGATCAAAAGAATTGAAATCCTACCTTGCATCTTTTCAGACCACTAGGAACTAAAGGTGGAAATCAACTCCATCAAAAACTCTCAAACTCACACAAAGGCATGGAAGTTAAACAACCTTCTGCCAAATGACAGTTGGGTGCAGGAAGAAATAAAAAAGGAAATCATTAATTTCCTTGAGTATAACAACAATGAAGATGCAAACTACCAAAACCTATGGGATACAGCAAAAGCAGTCCTGAGAGGAAGATTTATCACTTTAGAAGCACATTCAAAAAACAGAAAGAGAACATATCAACAAACTCACAAGCCATCTGATAGAATTGGAAAAAGAAGAACAATCTAAGCCTAAACCCAACAGAAGAAAAGAAATATCCAAAATTAAATCAGAGATCAATGAAATTGAAAATAAAAGAATCATTCAGAAAATTAATTAAACAAGGAGTTGGGTTTTTTTAAAAAATAAATAAAATAGATAAACCTTTGGCCAGACTAACTAGAAATAAAAAAGTAAAATCACTAGTAACTTCGATCAGAAATGATAAAGGGGAAATAACAACTGATGCCACAGAAATATAAGAGATTATCTCTGAATACTACCGGAAACATTATGCCCAGAAATTTGACAACGTGAAGGAAATGGATCAATATTTGGAATTACACCCTCTCCCTCCTCTTAGCCCAGATGAAATAGATTTCCTGAACAGACCCATTTCAAGCTCTGAGATCAAAGAAACAATAAAAAATCTCCCAACCAAAAAATGCCTTGGTCCAGATGGCTTCACACCAGAATTCTATCAAACCTTCAAAGAAGAGCTTATTCCTATACTGCAGAAATTATTCCAAAAAATTGGGGAGGAAAGAATCTTCCCCAACATGTTCTATGAAGCAAACATCAACCTGATAGCAAAACCAGGAAAACACCCATTTAAAAAGGAGAACTTCAGACCAATTTCACAAATGAATATAGATGCAAAAATTCTCAACAAAATCTTAGCCAATAGATTACAGCTTATCATCAAAAAAGTCATACATCATGATCAAGTAGGTTTCATCCCAGGGATGCAAGGCTGGTTTAATACACGCAAGTCCATAAACGTTATTCACCATATCAACAGAAGCAAAACCAAAGTCTATATGATCTTCTCAATAGATGCAGAAAAAGCATTCGATAAAATCCAACTCAAGAGAGTGACAAATGTCACTCTTTTCTAATTAGAACACTGAGGAGTATAGGTATAGGTGGCACATTTCTTAAACTAATCGAAGCCATCTATGACAAACCCACAGCTAATATTTTACTGAATGGAGTAAAACTGAAAGCTTTTCCTCTTAGAACTGGAACCAGACAAGGTTGTCCTCTATCACCAGTACTATTCAACATAGTGCTGGAAGTGCTAGCCAATATCATTAGGCAAAACAAGAAGATAAAGGGCATCCAAATGGGAGCAGAGGAAGTCAAACTCTTCCTCTTTGCTGATGATATGATCTCATACTTAGAGAACCCCAAAGACTCAACCACAAGACTCTTGGAAGTCATCAAAAAATACATTAATGTCTCAGGATATAAAATCAATGTCCACAAGTCAGTTGCCTTTGTATGTGAGAAACACATTTCTTAAGGCTATAGTTGCCATGGATAGTGGTTCCTCTGCTGGATCTGGGCAAAGTAAAGTTTAAAACACTTCTGGAAAGGATTCACCATTCTAGACGTCATGAAGAACATTGGTGATTCATGAGAGAAGGTTAAAATAGCAATAGGAGTTTGGAATAAGTTGACTCCAACTCTCATGGATGACTTTGAGGGATTCAAGATTTCAGTGAAGGAAGTAACAGGAGATGTGGTAGAAATAGCAAACAAATAGAATTAGAAGTGGGGCCTGAGTATGTGCCTGAATTGCTGCAACTTTGTGGCAAAATTTGAACAGATAAATAATTACTTCTTAGGGATGAGCAAAGAAAGTAGCTTCTTGGGATGGAAACTACTCCTGGGATAGATATTGTGAACATTGTTGAAATTACAACAAAGGATTTAGAATAGTACATAACTAAGTTGATGCAGCAGTTAGCAGGGTCTGAGAGGATTGACTCCAATTTTGAGAAGGTTTTATTGTGGGTAAGATAAACCACATCACATCCCACAGGGATGTCTTTAATGGAAGGAAGAGTCAATTGATGCAGCAAATGTCATTGTTATCTTAATTTTAAGAAATTGCCACAGCCAACCTTCCACAGTTACCACCCTGCCCAGTTAGCAGCCCTCAACAGCAAGGCAAAACCCTCCACCTGAAAAAAGATTACAACTTTCTGTAATCTTTTTGATGGCTAGACAATTACTAGCATTTTTCAGCAGCAAAGCATATTTTGGGTAAGGTATGTACTTTATTAAATATGCTATTGCACACTCAATAGACTATAACATAGTGTAAACATAACTTTTATATGCACCAGGAAACCAAAAATATCCTGTGACTGACTTTATTGTGATGTTCACTTTATTGGTCCAGAACTGGACTTTCATGGCCCTGAGGTCTGTCTTCACTTATATTGCTCAGCTTCATTTAAGCAAGCAAGTGCTTTGAGTTGTAAATCCAGACCTAATAGGAATCACTCCTATTGTAATAAGACATTTGTCACTCTCTTGAGATTTCCCATACTGTGGATATTCTGCATGTGATGAGCCTTGATAAGAGTTAAGCTGAATTCCCTTTAGAGAGGAGGATTGTCTCAACATCCTACAGAATGGATCTACTCTGATTCATTCTATTAGTTAATGAACTATAAGCCGAGAAAGGCCTGGATAAAGAATGGAAAATAGCAGAAACCCTAGGTAAAAAAAAAATAATAATAATACCTGTGTTTTTTACATGTAAATTACATGTACAGGAAGATCAAAGGTAAAACCACAAAAATATAGAATCCTATTATTAACTTCTCCAAAAAATGTTTCCAGGGAGACTGGTTTCTCTTATGAAAAATGAATGATAACATGCAATAATTTCTAGTCACTACAAAAGGGTGCCACACTTGGGCCATTTTCATTTTAGGACAAAAATATGACTGTTTCTGAGTACACCTTCTGAGCAGTGATGAGGTATACTAAGGATGCCAGTATTGAGTAGGGTCCAAGAGGAGAAGAAGGTGCTCCAGCTGATCTGGATGTCCTGAAAGCAGTGCCACTAGTTTGTCCCTATTCCCAGAAAATCCAATGACATTCTAGTGGTTAAGTTGGCAGCTCCACTACAGGAATCGCAGCAGAAGCCAGTAAGGTTTGTGGGCAATGCCTTTACCTTTTTCTCAAGTGTCTGTGCTTATTTTGAATTAGAGATCATGCCTTGTCCGTGGTATCCGTTTACAATTAATCATGTTCATGGAATGTGGAACTCCGCGTCACACGTCCGATATACTAATCTATCTGTCTATAAAGGTTCATGTACCCCCAAAGTGCTCCATTAGCAAATGGAAATGAATATGTTGAACTGTACCTGATTAGCATCTGAAGGCATGAGTCAGTTTTGGAGCCTCATTACCACCCCTTTCTCTATACCTACCTAAGAATTCACAAAAAGGTGCCCATAATTAATTGAGAAAGGATGAATTCTGAATTTCATGAAGGTTCTACACAAAACATAGGCACTTACAAAATGCAGCATTCTGCTCATGAAACTCTGGGTACTGTCGGTTTTGTTGACTCATTACAAAGGCAGGGACACTTATAGCAGAAATACGACAATGGAACCATTAACTGCTAAGTTACAATGTCCCCAGTCAATTCAGGCTCTTCAGGCAACTAAATGAATTGGGAATAAAGGGGATTTGAGATTGATTCTGTCAAAGGAGCTAGAATCACTGCTACGCAATTAGAAAAGTAAGAAATATTGATGGAAATCAAAGAATGCCCTGGGGTGCTTCCCGGTACTGACTTGTTCCTTGATAAAATTAGCTGGGAAACCACAGTCTCCATGTAGGAAAGAAAACCAGAAAGCTTAGATTCCTTAAGAATGAAGGTTTGGGACATTCCATTGGATAAAAACTCTTGGCTGCGCATGGTGTCTCATACCTGTAGTCCCAGCACTCTGAGCGGGTCAGTGCAACCCAGGAGTTACAGTCTGCAGAGAGTTACATTTGTGCAGCTGCACTGCAGCTTGGTGACAGAGCAAGACCCTGTCTAAAAAAAATCCTAAACAGTTAAGGTGTTAGCCTAAATAGGAAAAAGTTACATGAAATGAGTAGTGGAAGAAAAAAGTTACCAACGTCAGCCTCATCGCCAGTTACAGAGAGGACTGCAATAGCTGTGTTTTCTTCCTTTCTTGTATTGATATATTTACTTAGCGTCTCTCCCTTTCCAATCCTCTTCTCCCACTCCTTTATACAGAGTACGTTGGTGCTGAACAACTTTTCAGTTTGGTGCATAGGACTGAAATGTTCTACATGAACCAGAAAAAAAATGCATTTGTCAGGATGAGGTAATGAATGGGGGAGAAGGCGAATGCCTCTTAGACAGAAGCAGGTTCGCTGCATTAAGTTGGAGGGAGAATTTTATTTTTAATTGTTGGAAAATGAGTTGATGTTTCACATGGATTCAGTGGACATATGGCACTCTTTTTCACTTTTCAGTATTTAAACCACCTACCTTCTCATTGAGAGACATGAGCTATTTCATTCTTTCCTTTTCCCTTACAGGGCATGGGTCCCTTGATGAAGGCTCTCCCTGTGCAACTTCACATCATCCTGTGCTCAAACGATCCTCATGACTCAGCTTCCCAAGTACCTGGCACTACAGGCACCTGCCACCTCTCCCTGCTAGTTTTTCTACTTTTAATAGAGATGAGGAGTCTCCCTTTGCTCAGGCAGATCTCCAACTCCTGAGCTCAGGTGATCCACCAGCCTCAGCCTCCCAGACTACTAGGATTACAGGTGTGAGCCACCACACCCAGCCCTTTCCTAGTTTCTTTTGATGAGAAGTCCAGGAATAGCTTAGCTTCAGGGTCTCCTAGGAAGTCAGAGCTACGCTGTTGGCCGGGGCCACAATCTCTAGAGAAGTGAATGACACTGAAAGTTCCCCTTTCCAACCCAGGAACATTATGAAATACTTTATTTTCTCACCCTGTGGATTTCTCCATAGGACTATCACAATCTTGCTTTCCTCAGAGAGGAGAGAGAAAGAAAAGGAGAGGGAAAAACATGGTTAAAATAGAAGGACAGCTTTTTAAGATCTAATATTAGAAGTGACACTCTACCACTAGAAGCAAGTCACTAAGTCCATCCCACATTCAAAAGGAGGAAAATTAAGCCCCACCTCTTGAGTGGAGAAATATTAAGAGATCTGTGGACACATCTTTAAAACCACCATGAACATGCATACAGACGTACATATACAATAGTTAAATATATGTAAAATAATTTTTAATAAACACTTCTCCCAACTTGGTACAAAAATATATCATAAAAATAATTCCATAATTTTAAAAAGGTATATAACAAGATACTGCTTTTCTGTCAACTTTCACCCCTAATAATCTCTTTTTTTTTTTTTTGAGACAGAGTCTCACTTTGTTACCCTTGTTAGAGTGCGGTGGCATCATAGCTCACAGCAACCTCAAACTCCTGGGTTTAAGTGATTCTGTTGCCTGAGTCTCCTAAGTAGCTGGGACTATAGCCATCTGCCACAACATCCAGCTGTTTTTAGAGACAGGGTCTCACTCTGGCTCAGGCTGGTGTCAAACCTGTCAGCTCAGGCAATCCACCTGCCTCAGCCTCCCAAGTGCTGGGATTACAGGCATGAGCCACGGCACCCAGCCACCCCTATTAATTTCTAATGAATTGCCACAAAGGGGAGGTACCTTTGGGAGGGTGCATATTTTGAACTATGGCTACAATTGGGTTGCATACATACACAAATAAAACCCTCAGACTGTGGGAGGAATGTAGAGAGATGATAATACAAAAAGTCCAGAGTTCAGGAATTAAGGGGTCTCTGAGAGAGCCCTTGGCAGAGAAAGAACTTGCTAAAACAAACTGCCTTGAGCTCCCATTTAGAAGAAAAGTAGTGGTTCTGGGTCCCATAGAATGATGCAGCCGATGCTGCCACCACCCAGGGTCTCTGGAGAGACATGTCCTATTAGATCCTCTCATCTCGATGCAGTGCACCAGACAGCTATGACCAATAGGTAATGTCCAGCATGAGGAGTGACATCAATCAGCATTCCAATGTCAAGAATGCCCATGAATAATTGGACAGCCCAGCAATGGGAGAGAGAACGTCACAGAAGACTGGTGCTCTATAGCCAATAAGATTTGGGCTCTGACCTCATTTCTTTTAAAGACTATCTGATGGATTCAGGTTGAATAGATGCAAAGAGTGATTTATTTATTTATTTATTTATTTATTTTGCTAATCCATTTCTCTTAAATTTTTGAAATTAGTACATACCCATTTCACAGAAATAAAAAGGTTTTTTAACTCTTTCTTCTAAAAGAAAAAGATCAAAATATAATAGAAAGTAAAAAGAGGACAACAATCATCTACATTTGAAATCCTCTTGATTTTAGAATGCAGATATATGATAATACAACATATTAATGGTGTTAAATATGTTTGTATATGTATCTGCATATATACTTACATACACAGATATGACTATCTCTATATCCACATCTATGTCTTTATCTGTTGAGCAGGAGAAAAACCCAGAAGGAAACATACAAAATAATATGAGTAGATGTTTTACAACTGATTGTCATTGTCTTCCTTGGACTTTTTGGCATTTTCCAAATTTCTATGAGTACATATTATTGTTATAACCAACCAGGAAAAAGAGAAATAAATTATGATACTTTCATGTAACAAAATAATACACAAGTATTGATATTATATTTCCAAAAATATATGACAACAGATTAAATTGTCATGACATAATTATGAGTAAAAAAGGGTTAAAAAGTACTTCATAAGCAAGTGAAATCAACTTTCTGTGCATGTGTGTGTGTGTTATACGTATATTTATGAAACAGGAATTTGAATAGAACTCTTCCTGTTGTCTTAGAATTTTGGCGGAAGCCCCAAAACTGAGAACAATGGGTTATAAATAACCCACATTCTAAAGAGAGATGCTAGACCTCTCCATGAAGGATCTGTGAAGATAGCAGAACTGGTCCAGCAACTGTCAACCCCCACCACCCACCTCTAACCTACTTACATGAAGTCTAAAGTTCAAAAGCTGAGTTAAAGAACACTTTTAAGAGAGACAAGTAGTCCCCTTCGAAGGGAGTACACTAGCAATTTTCCTCTCCTCAAAGCCGTCCTTCAAATACTGCAAAAGAAACATCCTAGGATGGGTAGGATGTCCTTATGAGCCCCACCTTGGGCGGCAGCAGGCCCCATTGCTGCTATGGACAGAGGTCAAGCAGATCTTGGCCAAGCTTGATGCATATCCCTGGGAATGAGAGCCTGATTCACAGTCAGAAAACTGAAAGCAGGCAACGGTTTGGGGTCACTTGAGTAAGCAAGGTAAGGACAAAGTATAGTCATAAGGCATAGCTCATACTTCAATCATTTAGCAAGGCAAGAATGCATAAGATTCCTGAGGATACTATGAGTATCTCCCCACCAAGACAGACAGTAGGAGCCAGTTGGTCACTCTGATCAGGCACTTTTGATGCAGAGAGGAAGAACATTTTAAGAAGTCAGCCAGGGAAATGTCTGTATTAGGGAGCAGTGTATGTGTTTATTTGTGTGTGTGTACACATATGCTGTTGCAGAGTTGTCCTAAAGAACTATCAGTCTATCCCCATCATTGTAAATGCTTGGGCACCTTCCTTTATGGAGAACATGGCTAACAAGCACTAGGTAAAAGAAAACCAAAATATTACCAAACATCTCAAATTTGTCTCTTTTCCTCTAATTTTCCCCCTCTTATTTAAATCCTGGGGGACACAACAGCAGAAGAGACAGATGGAACCATGTCCTTCCTCTGCTAGGTCTCTGAACTATACTGAGTCAAAACCTGGCTAAGTGGATGGGAGAAGCTTTGATTTGGGTGGAACACTGAAATTTTGATTTAGACATTACTGGACCTTCAGGATCTAAAAGTGAATATTATTTTCCCAAACAGAATTATATTAATTATATTATTATAATTGAAAAAGTACATCTGAAGTCACGTGACTAGCCAAGGCTATTCTTTGTATTTTTTAAATTTTATTCATTTAACAAAATGGCCGTGAGTGCTTATGTGTGCGCACAAGTGTATGTGTTGAGAAATAGACAGATGGTTAGATGACGAACAGATAGAAAGATAAAGGGATATAAGTCTCAACATAGATCTCCACACCCTCAAAAGAAATTGAAAACAATTTATCATCCTTTTTGCAATGGTTATCTCCAAGATGTAGGATTAAACTATATCTTTTTTTCATCTTTTCTCAACATCCTTATCTTTTCCTGTATTTTCCATTAACACTATGTGTTCATCGTATACAAAATAGAAAAAGTTATCTTAAAAATTCTGATAAGGAGGCATTATACTATTATACTACATTCCACTAGACTGAAAACTCTATAATGACAGAAACCATTATCACCTTAGTCTCCATTTCCTCCCCAGTGCAGTATCTGGTACAAATAGGTGCTCAATAAATGCATATTGAATTCATTAATGGATCCACTAAATAATCAAAGATTACCATGAAAATTAAAGTGGAAGAACAGGGTTTTTTTCCCATGCTACTCATAACTATCTCTCTGTACCAAATTAATGAAAAGTAAAGATTATCAACAAGGGATGCCAAATGTAATCTGAACCCAAGTGTACATTTAATACACACCAGGGATATTTTTAATGCTTCCTTATATTACAATCAAACTACACAGAAGCACAGATAATTATTTCAATAGCCAATGTTCTTTATAAGAAATATTTTACAAGATGTAGAATCTGTCATAAATACTTATATCTCAATTTATTGAATATTCTGATTTTCTGTGTTCATTTGGCTTTTAAAATGGCATTGCACCTATTTCCAGAAAAGAAGCTTCTCACTATGTTCTATCCCTAAATTCACTTTCACCCCCCTACCCCCACTGAATTAGCGTCCTCCTCCCCGCCTCATGTTGCTGTGGATACAGCATCCCTTGCTGACCTGCTTCAGTGCTGCTTCTGAGAAGGTGCTCTCTCTCTCTCTCTATTTTTTTTTTTTGAGACTGAGTCACAAGCTGTCACCCTGGGTAGAGTGCTATAACACCACAGCTCACAGCAACCTCCAACTCTTGGGCTCAAGCAATCTTCTTGCCTCCATCTTTCTATTTTAGTAGAGACAGGGTCTCACTTTTGCTCAGGCTGGTCTCAAACTCATAAACTCAAGCTATCCACCCGCCTCGGCCTCCCAGAGTGCTAGGATTACAGGTGGAAGGCACTCTCTTTATGCTAAAGGAAGGATGGGATCGAGCAGACAGACCTGGAAGCTGAGTGCCAGCAATGAAACAAAAGCTAACTTGTTTGACCTCCCTGTCCTTTTCCATGTGGAAGTCCCCTGTTTCATTCTTTCACACTGCCATGTTTGGGGCCTGCGGGTGGTTCCAGCGGACCAGTTTCCCGAGGGGTAACTTCTTCCCTACAGTTCAGTTTGTGCCAGAGATGAGTCTTAGACTGTGTCTCATGCTCAGGTGGTTCATTCTGGTAGCACTCAGCTCAGTTGCCTGTCACCCAAAAACCAAACCCAAGGGCTGAGTGTTGGTGAAGGAAAGGTTTTTTTATCTAAGTGTAGGCAGCCTGAAAAGATGGGGGACCATTGCCTCAAAGACCTTCTCGTCTTTCTTTGCTTATGAGCAACCTATAAAGGGAAGGGATAAAAGTGGATTGGTGGCAGAAAGCAAGCTTTGTGCAATCATCATGACATGCTCAATGGTTATCAGCAAACACTAGGTCACCCGGTGGATCTTGTCATCAACAGTGCATGGTCGGTCATTCCAGACCCTTGGTCTGTTTTGCCTCAAGGTCATTTTCTAACCTTGTGCCTCACAGCTGTGTAAACAAGCAGCAAGTTAATTCTAAACTTTTTTTTTTAATTTCAGAATTTTAAAAGGGTACACATGTTTTGGTTACGTAATTTGCTTTTGTACATGTTAAGTCAAAGTTATAAGTATGCCCCGCACCCAGAAAGTGCGCATTCTTCCCTCCTCCTGACTATTTGATTTCCATTGTGGTTTTTTTCCATATGTACACATAACTAGGAGGTCAATTCTAAACTTTTAAGACAGAAAAAAACAAAAGTGTCCTGGAGGCATAATGACTTCCCTTTAGCTAGTCTAGCCTTTTACTCCGAATGGCCTTGGAGTGCCGGTGTGTCAGGCCCTGCTGCATTCTTGTGGGTGTATGACTATCACTCCTCTTAGAGCCACAAACACTTCTCCCCTGAAATCCTGTGTTTAATAAAATTACCCAGACATGTATTTCTGCTAAGCTTTCAATTGTCTCCATTTTGTGGAGGCCTTCCTTGGTAGACCTTATTCTACCTTAGAACTTCATAGTAAATTCAACCCTGACGTCTGGTTGCAATTTTCATTGATGCTGAAATTCCAACAGGTTGAAAGCTTAGGTCTTCCTGAGGTTGTTAATGCAGGACTTCATTACGGTCTCATTGTGCACACCATAGAAAAATCTATGTCCCAAAGGGGTGTGAGATCCACTGCACTCTGGCAAAGTTCTTGATGGTTAATTAATTAATGGTGTCAAAAAAAAAAAAAAAGAGCCATCATCCTTATTCACGTGACAAACACTTGCTTGCCACCAAGTACTAAAAACACAATAGGAATTCTAACGGTAACAAATAAATTGCAGGATTCCTCCAGCAAGGCTTATTATAACTTCTTATTCCCAATCCAGTGAAAACTTAACAGCTAATCAGTGAAGGGCATTTGTTCCTTCGGGAAGATTTTGGAAGTTACTAGAATATGAAACATTAGTACAAGAGCTCCTGTACTAATCATCAGAACCTATATTATTTCCTCTTATTGTTTAGTTCTTTGAGATACTCTGAAAAGAAATAAATGGAAACCTACTAACAATTACCCTCCGTCTTCACTATCTGACAGAATTGTATTTACATCTCAGCAAGTAATATTATATTTGCTTTATATATACTGCATATCTACTATGAGTAAAGCCTCTGGATGTACATCATATATAAATTTTGCAATAAAAATAGCTGACATGTTATAATGTTTTTATTTCTGCAAAACTATTTCGCATGTGTACTTAAATTAACTTCTAATGATCAATAGGCTTTCCTTAAAATGGCTGCATTAAATACTATATGAATTACTCAGAAACGGAATGTTTTGTGCAAGAATACCCCAAACTAGACAATAGGTCTATCCTGGATGTTTATAATTGTTCCAAAAATTCCACAGTTATAACATTTATAAACATCCAAATAATATAAAACTATATAAGTTACAAAATATATACTATATTCCCCCCACCCCAGTGTCACTATCTCTTTCATAGACACTCCCCAAAAGGTAATCAATGTAAATTTCATCCATGCTTAGTGTATGCCTTTATATACAAAAATATTCATTTGTATAAATAAATCAATTATTCATAAAGAAAATTACATCATACACAATTTTTTAAACATTGTTTTTTCTAACTTACTACTATGTCATAGATATTTTCTAATTCTTCTTAACTGTAGCAGAATGCCCATTATATAAATGTGCCATTTAACAGTCCATTGTTGATTTATACTTAAGCTAATCTCAGTTATTCTTGATTGTAAGTTGTGCTACAGTGAATATCTCAGTATCTAAGTACACATGTGCACAGAAATTAAAATTTGGCTCAAGTATTAAAATTCATTGTTTAAATTTGATAGACACTTCCAAGAGTCCTAACCAATTTGTATTCCCACAAATAATTTTACTCAGTTACCACTGTGATCTGAGAGAAAAAAAATGCCCCTTTATCAATTAAGATGGACTCTAAGGTTAAGGAAACAAAAGTCACCTACAGGACAAGTGTTCAGGCCATGGCTGATATGGCAAATTTTTAAATTCCCACAGCTATAAGAAACCCACAGTCCTGCTAATCTCCCTAAAAAATCGGAGCTTTCAGGCAAATTATCAAACCTCTAACTCCGATTTACAACCCAGACCACTACAACTCTGACTGGACGGAAGACCTGCCTTGCAAACCTTCTTTTCTGATAAGCAACTGATGATCTTAAGCCAATTTCGGCCACCTTATGTGGCTGTATATAAACTGTCTTCAGGTCCTATAGTTCTTCTCTGGAAGTAAAGAGCCACATTCTGCCTCATTTTAATGCTAAGACCCCTCCCCAACATGAGCATAGGATGGATATTACTTCTATGTTTACCCATTGCACATGTGCTCAGCTCCCCTTGTAAGTATGTAGATATTTCTGCTAAAACATGCTGAATATGTATGACTCTACTGTATAAAATAAACCCTGTGAGGCATGAAACCCAACATGCCCCTTCCATCTTCAAAGAGAGAGCACAGGCCGGGTACAGTGGCTAATGCTGGTAATCCTGGCAATCTGGGAGGCCAAGGCAGGAGGATTGCTTGAGGCCAGGAGTTGGATACCAGCCTGAGAAAGAGCAAGATACTGTCTCTACACAAAATAGAAAAATTAACTGGCCATGGTTGTGTATGCCTATAATTCTAGAAAAAAAAAATTTTTTAAAAGAAAGAAAGAAAGAAAAGGGAGAGAGAAAGCATTTTCAGTTGACATCCAAAGGCTTGAAGACTATCCCTTACTGGTTTGCAAATTGATGTCCAATAAAACTCTCCTACTATTCCTCCTCAAACTTACCAAGCATGTCAATTATCCATTTTTATTGTCAATTTTTATACTTTTTTAAAAAATTGTAGGAGAAAAATATTTTATTAATATTTTCCCCAATCTTTCTAATGGAATTAATATTATTTGAAAGTTTACTCATTGGTTTCTGTTTCATATTCTTTTGTCCTTTTCCTTTTTGGTTTAATTTTCTTGTTGACTTACATTTATAGTATATGAATATATAAGTAAAATACATATGTTGATACTTTATATTTACATAATGTTTATATTACTTATGGATATAATATAAATTATTATATACAGTATAAGTAATGGTATAAAATACATACTTTGTATATTATTTATATATATATATATAGAGAGAGAGAGAGACACTTTCTAAAATTATTGAATTGAGCAAGGCTTCTCATTCAGTGCTGAGCACTACCCCTTGCAGTGAATATTTTTATCTAGTTCTTGGCTATAATGTGAACATTCCTAATATTTTAACGTTAAGTATAATCCACACTTCATGGATATTTATCTAAGGGATTTTCTCTTTATTTCTACCATTCCAATAAGATTTTATCAGAAATAGAAATTTAGGGATATCAATGTGGCATTTTCCCCTCCCTCTGTTAATTTATTAGTAAAATAAATCACACAAATTGCTTTCCTAATATTGAAGTGTACTTGCAAACCTGGAAGAAAACTCACTGGTTATAGTGTATGGTCAATTATATATTGCTGTTTCAATCTGCTGTTATTTTACTTAAGACTTTTGTATTTGCCTATTAATGTAAATTGCCTTTAGTTATCATTTTCAGGCCATCTTTTTTTGGAATCAATAGCAATAATTTGCTATCTTATGTAATGAGTTAGAAAATTCCATTTTAAACCCTGGAATAGGAATATTACTTGATAATTAACTGTTCCTGAAAAATTTGATAAAACTTTTATATTTCTCTTCTCATTTTTACAAAATTTATCAAAGTTTCAAAAATGAGAATCATATTAATATTCCAATGGTATAACAGAAAAATCAACATTGGCTCTCATCAGATTATTATTTCAATGGGAAAATTTTTGCACATGGATATGTCACAAACACTGGCCAGTTATGTTTACAAAAAATATCACATGGGTCCTGAGCCACTTGTTGCATTGTGACATGAAACAAAATAAGATTGACAATATTTGCTTTATAGTTTTACCTACTTTACACAGTTATCAATAATTAATTAAGGATGGTGTTTAACCTGGAGACATTAAAAAGGTAACTTAAGAATTACTAAAAACAGTTTGGGCATGGTGGGTCACACCTGTAATCCTAGCACTCTGGGAGGCCAAGGTGGGTGGGAGTTTAAGACCAGACTGAGCAAGAGTGAGACCCTTGTCTCTACTAAAAATAGAAAAATTAGCTAGACTTGGTGGTGCACAGCTACTAGGGAGGCTAAGACAAGAGAATTGCCTAGAGTTTGAGATTGTTGTGAGCTATGACACCATGGCACTCAACCCAGGGAAATAGAGTGAGACTCTCTCTCAAAAACTAATCATAAAAATAAATAATTACAAAATAATGATACTCAAAGCATATACTGAAAACTATAAAGTTTGCTTCAACAGATCTTATATAGTTAGTTGATACTATTTACCATCCAACCCCACCTCTCTGAGGATTGACAAAAACTCTAAATCAGGTATAGGTAAATGTTATGTCATGAATCCTAGACATTTATAAATATACTCCCTGGCTGCATAGTTTTGGGAATTTACTGTTTACTCACTAGGTTAGATGTGAATAATGGAACCCCAAAGCACAGTGGCTTAAGCAGGCTAGAAGTTTATTTGTCTTTTAGGCAAATTCCAAAGGTAAACAATCCAGAAAGAGAATCAAGAAGCCCTGATCCACAAAGCCCTCAGGGACCCAAGTTCCTTCAAACTTGCCAGGCTGGTATCCTGTAAATATGGTCTTCATTCCTTGTCTGATAAGGCATTGCAGCCATCACATACATTCTATACAGTAAGTTAGAGGAAAGGTGTAAGAAGGATGAGTGGGTACATACCACTTGACTCATACTGAAGGATCCTGTAAGTTGTCACAGGATATTTTCACTTGTAGGCCATTGACCAGAACATAGTTAAATTTTATACTTCACTACAATAAAAGCTGACCACTATACTTTTATCATCCTACGAAGCCAATTATCCAGGTAAAAGTTCTATTCTAATGAAAGAAAAGTAGAACTGATTTGGGGAGAAAACAAACCATCTCTGCCACTACCATGTCACACACACTCACAAGCAATTTGAATATACACATTTCCTTTTCTGTCTTGTGAATGTAAGCCCCTCATGACAAATGTCACCAGGAGTACAGACAGGATGGTACTGATTGAGAAAACAACTTAAATGGGTGACTTACTGCAAGTGGTTGAGTGGTCCCTTATTGATGAAAAGCATAACACTCTTGAATGAAGAAATTGTAACCTATTCTTTCAATTGGGTCAATGTATTCTGGGCAACCATTACCTGAAAATCACTATTTAGGCACTATGCCAATCTTAGTAAAGTTGTTTTAGGTAGCTTACAATATAATCAGAATGATGGCACATACAAATAAAATGTTATACAATCCAATAATTACCAGTAATAAAGTAAGAGCTGTGATAAGTCTGCATATGATTAAGCAATAATACTACTAGTACAGACAAAAATGGAAATTTTGTTTCAGGTCTTATGGTGGCTAGGAATTTGGAGGAACTGATTTTTCTTCTGAAAACAATAAAAATAAATCCTGGATTAAATATCAGGAGGTCATGTTAAATATATTTATGATACAAAAAAATAATAAAGTATTGTTAATCAAAAACTAAGTGGGAAAGAAAATCTAAGTAGTAAGCAGAGGACTAAATTTGCTTTTGTCATAGACACATTTTATGAAGCAGTAAATCTGAATTCCATTTCCACAGGTTCATGAATTCATGCAGATTGAAAACAAAGTAGGTTTAACCCATGTTTAGAAGTCAATAAGAGACTCTTTTTGAACAATAATTTAAGATCCCAAGTAGCTACACATGCAAAAGTAAACCAGAAATAAGCTCATCCCTCCCTCATTACTTGCAGTGAGTTATAAGAAAACATGTATTGGTGATAAGGACAGAAAAAGGAATAAATCTTCCCTGGTAAGTTGTAATCATAAGCCAGGTCTTTCTATAGATTTATAGTTCAAATTCATATCACTGTGTAGTCCAAAAGATCTTTGACTATAATTTTACTTTAAAATGATTCCAGATGTAACTCTCTTAGGTATTTGGAAGAAACACACAAAAATCATTTTTAGAGTTTTGGAGAAGTTTATCTTTATCTTTATTTTCATCCTAGCACTCAAAATATTTCCATACATAATTTCCTAAGAAAAATGAGAAACTCGGAATTAAAACAAACTACGTATGTGTATACACCAAATAAAGGCATCATGAAAAGAACAAAATTTTTTTAAAAAGCCAAAAAAAAATCGAGACTCCAGATATTAGTCCACTTAGCTGCATATTATAGAATGCTTATTATAGCAAACAATCCATCTTGAGGAGCAATAAAAAGTGATTCAGAATATCTGAGAAAAAAGACTCTAGAAATTTAAAAAAATACATTTTAAAACTCAGTTGATGTGTCTGTGAGCAGATTAAACAATCTGAGAAGAAAATTAAGAACTGAAAGATGCATTAGAAGAAACCATCCCATCTAATATAAAAAATATATATATGAGTAGAAAACAAGGAATTTTAAGAGAAATTAAAGACATAGTTAGTATATATAACATCTTTAGTTGTCAGAGCCCCAGACAGAGAAGAAAGAAAAAACAAGGCAGGGGCAATGTTTAGGAAGATAATGGCCAAAAGTATTCTACCAGTGGCAAAAGACACTAATATTCACATTGAAGAAGCCTAATATAGTCCCATAGGGAGAAACAGCACATTATCACAAAGAAATATAACACCAAAGACAAAAAGAATATGCTAAAGAAACCAGAGAAAAAAGAAAGATTACTTTTAAAGGAGCAACAGTTAGACTGACAGCCAACTTCTCAAGAGCATCAGTGAAACCAAAAAAACAATGGAATGATACTTTTAATGGGCTAAAAAGAAATGAATGTCAATTTAGAATTTTCTATCCAGAGAAAAATTATTTAAAGGGAGGAAAAATGACATTTTTCTTCCAAACAAAAATTAAGATACTTTTCTATTACCAGGTCTTTACTAAGAAAATTCTGAAGAATATTCTTCATGTATAATAAAAATGGTCCCAGTGGAAATTCTCATATGCGGGAAAGAATAAACAACAAAGATATTAGTAAATATTTGAGTAAATCTAAATAAAATTCCGCCAAATAAAATAAAAAATAATAATGTATTGCAGAGTATAAAAAATAATATTAAAATATATAAAAAAATTATATATTTAAAAATAATAATAATAAATATTAAGAAGATGAAATTAGGAGGATACAAAAATCTATACTCACAAATCAGTAGTTTTATATATACCAATAATATTCAAGTTGACAAAACAGTCAACGACTCTATTCCCTTTACAGTTGTGCCAAAGAAGATGAAATATTTGGGAATTTGCCTAAGAACGGATGTGAAAGAGCTTTATAAAAAGAATTATGAAACTCAGAGAAAATAAATAGCTGAAGAGCTTCACCAATGGAAAAACACACCATGCTCATGGCTAGGAATAATCAACATTGTTAAAATGTCCATATTACCCCAAGCGATTTAAAAATTTAAGGCAAGCCCTATCAAAACACCACTGTCATACTTTAAAGATCTGGGAAAAATAGTACTTCATTTTATATGAAACCAGATAAAAACCTCAAATAGCCAAGACATTACTCAGAAATAAAAAAAAAAAAAAATCAGGAGGAATCATGCTACTAGACTTCAAACTATACTCTAAATCTACAGTGATCAAAACAGCATGGTATTGGCACAAAAATAGAGAGGTAGATGAATGGAACAGAATTAAGAACCAAGAGTTGAACCCAGACACTATCTTCATTTGATCTTTGATAAGCCCATCAAAAATATAAATTGGGGGAAAGAGTCCCTATTTAACAAATGGTGCTGGGAGAATTGACTGGCAACTTGTTGAAGACTGAAATTGGACCCATGCCTTTTACCATTAAAAAAATTATCTCTCACTGGATTAAAGATTTAAAGTTAAGATATGAAACTATAAAGATTCTTGGAAAGAGTGCAGGTGAAACACTTGAAGAAATTGGCCTGGGAGAATACTTTATGAGGAAGACCCCCCCACACCGGGCAATTGAAGAAACACCAAAAATACATTACTGGGCCCAAGATGAAGGAGGGAGGCGGGGGATTGGGAGGAGAGGGTGAAAGTCAGGTCGAGGGAGGGTTAATGGTGGGATAACACCGCGTAATACAAGGGTACATGTCAGCTCTATTAGCATAGAGTATAAATGTTTTAACATAATAACTAAGTAAATGAGATGAAGTATATATTAACCAATGTGATGTAAGTGATCCTAATTCTATATGAAATCAGCACATTGTACCCCATAAATGTATTAATGTATACATGACCTATGTGTTTATGATTTAATGAAAGAAAGAAAGGAAAGGAAAGGAAAGGAAAAGAAAACAAAAAGAAAATGAAATTAAAGCATGTTAAGACTTTTATTGCCTGGAAAAGAGGTAAAGTTGTTTTTTGACATTAGACTTTGATATGTTAATTATTCACATTATAATTTCTAGGAAAACCACTAGAAAGGGAAACATAATATACAACTTTCAAAGTACTAGACAGATATAATAGAATAATCAAAAAACAATCAATCTTAAAAGGACAAAGAAGAAACAGAAAAGAAAAGGCAATTTGAAATGTTAGTGATTTCATTAAACTTAAGTGTAGTAAATGTTCTATTTAAAGAATAAAAAAATGCTAGACTGCATTTTAAAATTGCAACTGTATATAAGTCATAAGATACAACTTAAAAGAAAAATAGAAGGGTCGAAAATAAAAACATAGGTATGATGTTTTTTCAATATATGAAAATCAATAGCATGCCTATACACCAATAAAAGTCAAGCTGAGAAGACTCAATAGCTTTTACAATAGCAACAAAGAAAATAACATAGCTAGGAATGTATTTAACCAAGGAGGTAAAAGACCTCTACGGTAAGAATTATGAGTTACTGAAAAAAAGAAATTGCAGATGATGTAAACAAATGAAAAAGTAAATCATGCTCATGGATAAGCAGAATTGCATTGTTAAATTATTTACACTATCCAAAGGAATATACAGATTCAATACAATTCCCATTAAAATACCAATGTCAGTTTTTGCAGATTTAGGAAAAATAATTCTATGTTTTGTATGGAACCAGCAAAAGAGTTTGAATAATCAAAGAAACCTTAAGAAAAAAGGACAAATTAAGAGGAATCCATTTACCAGACTTCAAACTATACTATAAGGCTAAATAACCAAAACAGCATGATACTGGCCCAAGAATAGAGAAATAAATTCATGAATCAGAACAGAAAACCCAGATATAAAATTATCCTCACATTGCCATCTGATCTTTGACCAAGCAAATAATAGCATATACCACAGATAAGAGTCCCTATTCAAAAAATGGTGCTTGGAAGACTGGATAACCACATGTAGAAGACTGAAACAGGATCTGCACCTATTACTACCCATAAAAATTGATTCATGGTGGATAACAGACTTAAAGCGAAGGCATGAAACTACAGGAATTCTAGAAGAAAATGTTGGATAAAGTCTTACAGACATCAGCCTAGGTAAAGAATTGATGAAGAACATCCCAAAGGCAATCACAGCAAAAACAAAATTAACAAATGGGACCCAGTTAAATTAAAAAGCTTCTTCATACCCAAGGATACAATCAATGGAGCAAATAGGCAACCCATAAAATGGGAGAAAAAATTTGCATGCCATACATGAGATAAAGAAATGATGAACCAAATCTATAAAGAATTTAAGCAAATCGGCAAGAAAAACTCAAACAACCCCATAAAAATGAGGGCAAACACATGAACAGTAGCTTCTCAAAAGAAGACCAATTAATGGCCAATAAATGTATGAAAAAATTTTCAACCTCTCCAATGATCAGGGATGATCAGGCTGGTATATTTCATCCAGTATCTCTCTAAATACTGCCTCTGTCTCATTCTCTCTCCCTTCTTCTGGAGCTCTGATAAATGAAAATACAATTTAAAAACACAAACCCAAATGGTAAAAATATATAGATGATCTGAGCAAAAAAAATGGCAAAAATGGGGATTCCCCTTTCAAACCTCAATAATTTTGTATTTCCTTAAATTTTAAAATCAACTTATTTTATTCTTATAACTTTTTTTAATGAAAAGAACTGTCATCTTCTACCTAGTACTTATTTGTGCAAGCAAAGTTTTAGCTCCTCCCTCTAACTGGGCTCATGAGGGACATTCTCATTTACACTGTATATGTAAAGGGGGAGGGTCCAAGACCCCTCACGTCAAATATAAAGGATGCCCAGCCTCATTGATGACAGCAGTGGTAAAGCTATGGGGAACAACTCTAAGGTCTGTGTAATTTGAACTGGACTTACTGAAGCAAGAACTACAACCAGGCAAGATTCATAAATGTGTCAACATCACCGGACGTTCTGGAAGTCTTCGGGAAAGGGTTTGCAGAAAGATTAGGCTTCCTGGTTTAAGCAAATATAAATTAGGATTCATCAGAATTTGGCTAAATATGTTAATGAAACAGCATCTGTGTTCACCAGCTGGTAGAGCCTTTACCAACTTCCCTAGAATGTATTTGGAGAAACTCCAAATTATAAAACTTAAAACTATGCAATGAACATATCTCAGCCTGCTTGAGCAATTAAGGTAAAATATGTTTGATTTTATTTCATAATTGGGATAGAAGGTTTGCAATAGGAAATTAATGAATTTTAAGTTTCTCTTTTTAAAACATATTCCCCTCATATCCTCTCCTCTCCAAGCCGGTACAATGAGGCGTATCTCTGAAAATCAAAGCACACAGGTAAGGACTATGCAGGTGGAGAATGTTGCAAGAACTCTGGAAGGGAGGCCAGGAATGACCTAAGACATTTCGGATAACACATGGTGCAAAGTCCTTAAAACATGCAGCAAAGCAAACTAAAAAAAAAAAATTCAATTCAATTCAAATCACCCAATTCTACAAACCTAGAAATAACAGCCTAGCGTAGTAGCTTTTAAACTGGACTTCACTAAGCCATTAGGTTTTTGTTATAAGAGAACCACTGAACAAAGTAAGACCATTCCCCATCCCCATTCAGTCAGACAAGTGGTTCATCTCCATGAGATTGCATCTAAAGAATGAGAATGATTGAACTGCTTTTAAAAAGATTATATTAAATTATAAAAAACCCTGAAAAAAGTAAATATAACAGTTTTTAGATTGTCCCACTGATTAACTGTGGAAACTAACTAAAATTGCACTAAAGTCTTAGCATTTCTTTTTACACCTTAGAAAATGTATTCCCCCACGACCATGACCTCAGAAAGATAAGAAGTCTCTTACTACGTTCTTAGAGCCCTTGTTTTATGCTTATACATTATACACATATGTACAATCGATACTCACAATAGCCTTTGGATATCAATACCATCTTTACATTCACTTTAGGCTCAAAGTGTTTTCCAAATTACCCAAGATTTAAAAAGAGTGATGGTCAGAGTTCGAAGGAGAAGCCAGCTTCTCTCCCTTTAAAGTCCATGCATGTCACAAAGTCACAATACTTGAAAGCAATGAGTAGTTGTTTTATCACATCTGAAGCATCTGGGCTACATAAGGATCTGTTACCCATCTTGCCATTTACACCAGATCATGAACATAACTCTCACTGAAAGAACAGCAGTGCTTTGGGGGCCAAAACAAATTATGGGCAAAAAAACCCGCAAATCTTCATCAAAGTTCTAGATTGCTTACTTGTTTATTTGCTCAAAATTACTATGTCATTATGTATATAGCTTTTGCCTTCATTTTTTTTCTTCTTATACCTTCAAACATTCAAAGAAACTAACAACCTGAAAAAAAATATCAAAAGAATGAAAGAAAGAAAACAGAAAAACATTCAATAAAAGTCCAGGAGGAAACTTGAACACTATGTTTTATTGTCTTCCGGGAGAAAAAGGAGGGGCTTCTAAATTGCTAATATTGGTATAACTTTCTGCCTCATTCCTTTATCCCCACAGCACCTGGCAATATTGCTTTGCACATGTACAAAATATTTAAATGAAGGGATGGATGCATATGAAGCTTAGAGGTCCCAAATGCTATATTTCAATTCTCTCCCTCAAATCTAACACCATACCCTCACTATATTTTTTGGAATCGCCTTACATTGAAATAAAAAACAGGATTGGAACCTGTGAAGGGCACAAAATGCTTAATATTTTGAGGTTGCATATAACAGATACTATGTCTTTACATGCTCATGTTAGTTTAATTCGCTAGGTTAATTTGCTTATTATGCTATTCGATTGTACATAACCAACTATCCCAGAATTTGGTGGCATAAAACAACACTCTTTTATTAGCTCTTTTGGTTCTGCAGGGTGATGGGTTGTAACATGGAGTTTCTAATGTGGTTGGAGTCCAGTAGCCACTGGGGCTAGACTTGTGAAGCTTTAGCTGGGCTGACCATCCAAAATGGCCCATTCTCAAGATCGGTGGTTAATATTGGCCGACAAAACATTATTCTACATGTGTATTTCTCGCGGCAAGTTGGATAGGTCTGAGAGGAAACATCCTAAAAAATCAACAAAGAAGCTATGAAACTTCTTATCACCTTGCTTTGGAGGTTCCAGAGCATGGCTTCTTCCCCATTTTGTTAGTCATGCTAGTCACTAAGGCCAGCCTAGAATCAAGGAGTTGGAAATTAGACTCCATGTCTTGATATAAAGAATATCACACATTTACAGGGAAGACAAGAATTGACAGTGGCCGTCACTGGACTCTATGCCGCAAACGCCTGCTATTCAGATGTTGAAGAGAGTACATGGCTGTGTCTGAGAGCGATGCTACTTTAAACTCACCATGAAGGCCTCCTGGCATAAATGTGAAATGAATGCATTTATGGTTAAAATATATATTTATGTGAGTTATTTACAATCTTTTCCAAAGAAAGACAAAATTTCAAACCAACCTTATTTATTAAAATAATACATCAAACCATAGAGTAGTTTCAATGGTTAATAAAATTTCAAGGTAGTATACTTTGGTTATTTCTGAGAAAACACATGAAACAATACCATGATTATCCCCCAGTACTAGATTCTACTTTTTCTATTTACATTATACAAAGTAACACAGTTTTACCATTTCTCCTGGATCTTATTGGAAAAAAGTAATGAATAATTAGCACTGTCCAGCAAATGTATTCAACAATCAACTTTAAGGAGAAAAGGGCTGAATACTTTTTATTGCTTACAATTAGTCAGGATCTATGTATTTTGCATATTAATTTAATCTTCCTAGAACCCAAAGAAGCTACTAGATATGATCAGCTTCATTTTGCAAATAAAGAAACTACAGTTCTTTTTTTGTTTGTTTGTTTTTGGTTTTTTTAATTTATTGTTGGGGATTCATTGAGGGTTCAAGAAATCAGGTTACACTGATTGCATTTGTTAGGTAAAGTCCCTCTTACAATCGTGTCTTGCCCAAAAAAGGTGTGGCACACATCAAGACCCCACCCCCCTTACTCCTTCCCTCTCTCTGCTCTTCCTTTCCCCACCCCTCCCTCATTCTTTCTCTCTCTGCTCTCCCCTTTCCCCATCATCACCATGTCATTAATTATCATTTATTGTCATTAATTGTCCTCATATCAAAATTGAGTACATAGGATTCATGCTTCTCCATTCTTGTGATGCTTTACTAAGAATAATATGTTCCACTGCCATCCAGGTTAATACAAAGGTTGTAAAGTCTCCATTTTTTTAATGGCTGAATAGTATTCCATAGTGTACATATACCATAGCTTGTTAATCCATTCCTGGGTTGGTGGGCATCTAGGCTGTTTCCATGTTTTGGCAATTGTAAATTCAGCTGCAATAAACAGTCTAGTGCAAGTGTCCTTATAATAAAAGGATTTTTTTCCTTCTGGGTAGATGCCCAGTAATGGGACTGCAACATCAAATGGGAGGTCTAGCTTCAGTTCTTTGAGGATTCTCCATACTTCCTTCCAAAAACATTGTATTAGTTTGCAGTCCCAACAGCAGTGTAAAAGTGTTCCCTTCTCTCCACATCCATGCCAGCATCTGCAGTTTTGAGATTTTGTGATGTGGGCCATTCTCACTGGAGTTAGATAGTATCTCAGGGTGGTTTTGATTTGCATTTCTCTAAGAATTAGGGATGATGAGCATTTTTTCATATGTTTCTTAGCCATTATCTGTCTTTAGAGAAGGTTCTATTCATGCCTCTTGCCCATTCATATATGGGAGTGTTGGCTTTTTCATGTGGATTAATTTGAGTTCTCTATAGATCCTAGTTATCAAGCTTTTTTGTCTGATTCAAAATATGCAAATATCCTTTCCCATTGTGTAGGTTGTTAATTTGCTTTGGTTGTTGTCTCCTTAGTGGTACAGAAGCTTTTCAGATTAACTAAGTCCCATTTGTTTATTTTTGTTATTGTTGGAAATGACAGTTCTTAAAGCTTTAAAAACTTACCCAAGTTGGTGGGGGCAGAGGAATGACAGAGCGGGGGCGGGGGCAGAGGAATGAAGGAGGGATGGATGTGCTCCTACTTAATGGGCACAATGTCAGGGTATATAGCACACCTCTTGGGGGTGGGACATACTTGTAAGAGAGACTTTACATAACAATGTAAACATTGTAACCTAGTTCTTTGTATTCTCAATTAACTTAAAACAATTTAAAAAACTAAAGTTAAAAAATTGAAAAATAAATAAAACTAAAAACTCATCCAAGTTATTAAAAGGTTAGGATCTAGACAAAGATTTAAGGTTTAGAAGCATATCCAAGTGAAGAAAATCTTTTTTTTTTTTTTTTTCAGAGACGGAGTCTCACTCTCTCACTTGGGCTGGAGTGCCATGGTGTCACAGCTCACAGCAACATCAGCATCTTGAGCTCCCGTGATACTTCTGACTCAGTTTCCCCAGTAGCTGGGACTAGAGGTGCCCACCAGCTAGTTTTTCTATTTTTAGTAGAGATGGAGTCTCACTCTTGCTCAGGCTGGTCTTGAACTTCTAGCTCAGACAATCCACCCTCCTCAGCCTCCCAGAGTGCCAGGACTACAAGTATGAGTCACCATGCCTGGCCAATAAATATTTTTTTCTTACAGTAGCTTGTGTCATGTAAGTGACGGTGTGTCATACATATATGTACAGATGGGCCCTAACTTATGATGGTTCAATTTAATGATTTTTGACTTTACCATGATACAAAACCCACATGCATTCAGTAAAAATCATATTTCAAGTACCTATACAACCATTTTGTTTTTCACTTTCAGTATAGTATTCAACAAATCAAATGAGCTATTCAATACTATATTATGAAATAGGTTTTATGTAAGATGATTTTGCCCAGCAGTAGGCTAATGTAAGTGTTTGAGTGTATTTAATGCAGGCTAGGCTCAGCCATGATGTGTGGTAGGTTCGGGGTATTAAATACATTTTCTCCTTATGATATTTTCAATTTATGATGGATTTAACCAGATATAATCCCATAAGTCAAGGAGCATCTGTATACACATACATGCTGTCTGTCTCTCTCCATAGCATATATATCATATGAATTACACATATAATATAAATTATTGATATATATACACATACATATTAAAAAACTCTCCATAAAGAAATACATGGTATATACATTTTGGAGATGCCAAAAAAAGAAAAAAAGAAATACATGGTACAGTAAGAATATATAACAACATAAAGGAGAAAAGTTTTTTTTTAAGGAAAATGTATTCTAGTCACATTCCCTGGTTCATCTGATATGTGAAAAGTGAAAAAAAAAAAAACTATATATTCATATAGAAACCTAAGAGGGAGTGGCTCACTTTCAGTGATTTGAGAAGTGGTGGTGATTCAAATAGGTGAGGAAAGACATGAAACAAACTTCTTTGTAGGCACTTTTTTGATGCTGTGTCCCATCTAAACTTCCATCAAATATACTACTGAAAGAACATTACAGGCAACATCACATTATATTATTTGCCTTATGATTAAGCTTTGATCTAAACAGATCAAATAAATAACTCAGTAGATGAATCTGAAACAAGATTCACACACATTTTTTTCTTTTTTTTTTTTTTTTTAGTTGAGCAAGGTTAGACCAAAACTTTCACCTTCATGGAAAAGAGAAGGATGAAATAAATTTAGGGCTTTCAATAAAAGCCTAAAACCAAAGAAGGCCAAAACGTTGCATCAGAGTCTGAAATAGAGATGTTTTGTGTTGTTTAAGTATTAGCACAAATGCACTCTTGAATGTGAAGCATTAAAATTTAAGTTGTTTATCTCTCAGACAGATTTAATTTTATATCATGCAAGCAAGTAGACTTTTACTTATTCTGGTAAAGTAGTACTGAATCAATTGCATCTACTTCCTATAAAGAAAAAGAAAAGAAAAGATGTAGCAATAACTGTTTGTATCTTAAGAACAAAAGAATATTTTAAATGTTCATAAAATAGTTTAATTTTTGTGATTAATAACCTAAAAATATGCAGATTTTTTCTTTGTATTATTATTATTTTTTGCCTTGATGGATCTGTGTTCTATATCTTCTAAAACAGGTAGATAATGAATGCAGACATGGTAACCAAGGTCCAATAATCCTACTTTGCTTGGAATAATCTGTCTCACTAGTAATGTTGAGTTTAGTAAATACTCTCTTTTTAATAGTAGAATTATTTTTTCCTCATAGCCAATCCATAGTCACAGCTGCAATGTTTGACACAAAACAAGGATTCAATAGCTGTCTTGGGAACAAACTAAGTGTGTCCTATCCTGTTCTCCATGGGAGGCCCCCATTAAACCATGTACAAGACTTCCTACTAATTGCTGAATGCTCGAATTGTATCTACTCATATATCAACATAGATAATTTAAGCAAATAATTTGACTATTTTGACTAAGTAGATCAATCAAATCCTTCAAAACAGCCAAACTGGCTCATGTATGAGCAACACGATCTTATAGAGTATAGACGATTTTAACATCACTGTTTCCCTTAACAACTTGTATAGACACAGCATCTTACTGCAAGTGCTTATAAGGTTTTTCCTGGAAATCTGGTTAATAGATAAAAATCACAAAGTTTGTGGAAGACTATCTTCTCTCTCCTCCTGTGTTTAAAACCCACACAGCACTGTGTGATTGCCATGCTTTATGAACACCCAGGAGTTTAAGAAATAAGTCTTGTCTTCCAAATAAATCTCTTATCTCAGTCTGGACTCAAGGCTCAGCTCTGTAGCAAAGGCTTATGCCTCATGCACAATGTCACAATCTCTAAAATTGGAGTCATTTAAAGGTTTGCCCATGCCCTCTGAGAGATAAGAGATTGACAGTGTTAAATTTGTAGATAACATTAAGGTAATAATCCCAAACAGTATGTTTCTAAGCAACCTCTATTAAAGTAGGGTGGCATTTGCTATACTTAAGCTAGTTTACCAAATCAAATGTCCTGGCCCTTAACAGTAATCAGCAAAAAAAGGTGATTTTGGAGTATTTCAGAGGAAGGGATCTAAGTTGTTGTGTTTTTCTGCTTCAGAAAAAAAAAAGAAAGAAAGAAAGAAACACAGCATAGGAAAAAGCACTGCTCAGTCCTTATTCCTGTGAATAGTAAATTCATATTCAGAAGCATCAAATAATCTTTTTCTTATATCTCCACTTCCCAGGCTACTAGTGGCAAGTGGTGATCATAAAATTATCCAGTACTTTTGAAAACCCAGACATAATAATTGCCTCTATAAATATCACTCAGGTCATGCAACTTGTTCTCCAAGAGCATTCCTTGCTCTCCAAGAACATTTCTTTCTCTTTTTTAATCCACTTTTGCTTTCTAAAAGACATTCTGGGCTACAAGATGTGGCTTCTCATGCTAACAGGTGCCAAGGTATTCCTCAGCTTGATTCATGCCTTCTTCACAAAGGAAGCAAATCACTAACAACATTTTCTTAAAGGGCCTTGCTCAATGCCATACACCTTTGCTCAGATTCTGTAAGTAGATACTAGTGACATCAAAAATCTCAGAGTTATAGATGCCCTTTGGCTTTAACCTTGGAACTCCTGTAAATTGTTCTATGTTAATGGAGACTGATGACATCTAAAATTGAAGGTCAAAGAATGATTGAAAGAATTATTTGCCCATTTCAAATACTGAAGGGGCATTCCTACTGAAAATGCTTTTATTTTACAATCTGCTAATATCTCCATTGCATTGTATAGAAAACATCACGGCAGTATTACTCACTGTAGCAAACCACCTAAGTTAAATTGTATGGGCTTAAATAAAATCTAAATGGAGCTCAAACAATAAGAAACATTAGCTTTCTAAAGGTAAACCTAACCAATATTTAGGATATTTTGTTTTTAAAATGCAGAATAAACTCCTTAAATTGTTTCATTAAACTTGATCGTTTAGGGATTTTTCTAAACATATTAGTAAGACTAACAGAGAAAGTACTTGTTTGGTTGATTTCATGAACATTTATGAATTGTTCAATTCTTCATTAGCTATAGAATTACAGAACTTGTTTTAACAGAAAGAATTCAGTGACACTAAACAGGATTCGAATTCCTTCTCTTACCCTGTCTAGAATATTTCCTAGCATTGAAATGATAATACCTTACATCAGGGTTATGGGATTACATTTTAAAATGCATGAAAAGCCCTCAGTGAAATGCCTAGCACATGGTAAATCTCAATATGTATTTATTGATCTTCACATAACCAAATGTGAAGAAATATCAGAGATTCCTCACCCCACCCAAGTGATCAGACCAAGGCCCTTAGAGAGTTTTATAAACCAAAAGATTTGCACCATGTTGATTTTTCCAGAAGAATTTTCACCACAGATTAAGAGACAGCTGGTCATAAACCTATTCACTCTTCCTGAAGACATGTCTTTAGGTTTGTATCACTCTGAAGAAACATATTAAAATTTCATATTTCTTGCTGAAGTCTTATTTCTACAGAGTTAGTGAACTTGTCATGTGTGTATAAAGAAACTTGCTTTCAAGGAGAATGAAAAATGGTTCTCTTCGATAATCAGACTCACCCCTGTATCCTCCCTGGTAACATCAGCCACCATGATCCTGTCTCCCTGGCAACCATGTCGCTACATCAGACAGCTTTATTTGAAACAATCTTCACTGAAGAAAAGCTAGTATAAAAAGAGTTCACATACAAATAAAAATAAAACATGAAATATTCATGAGAATAAGTACAATCAATGCTTCCTTGGGATGCCAAACAATGTTTTATATAATTTTAATAAAAAATGAAAATTAAAAGAGCATAGATTTGTCAGGAAGTTGAATACATATGTATTTCATCATGTAAGAACTTTGTTTCAAATGTTATGTTGAAAGAACATAATTGATCAAATGTAATGGAGCAGGAATAGAAGAAGGGGCAATTCTGTTCAAACTGGGAAGTTCGAAAAAGCAACATGGCAAATGTTTCATGGAAGCCTTGTGTTACTAAACACAATTTTGATACAACAATCTGTACTTTGAGTCTTTCTGCCCCGCAGCCTGTGGGCGAGCTAATTTCTATATTGAGTTGGTTCTCAGCGCCAAAGGTCTGACAGAACACAGGAAAGTTTAAGCAAACAGTTCACTTTATTTGAAACTGATTTACCACTGTCATCAGGAACACTGTGTCCCTCACAGCCTTGTTTTATGGCCAATGCACCTGATGGGCTGGTTCCTGCCAAAGTCATTCCTCACCGCCCGCTCACTACCCACCTCAGCCTTCCACAGGCTTTCCACACAGCCTCCATCCCAATCCCCACTTTGAATCCAGAATTTTCTCAGCCCAAGATAGTGACTATGAATAGCCAATCTGTATTTTCTGATGCCAGCAGTAACTTATATCTTATCTCAATGAAGAACATACAAAAAAATCATACTTTATAAAACTCGTCGATATTCTAAACCAGGAAATGTCTCATATGGAAGCTAAGCAAATAATATTAAACAAATGATGTATCCTCATATATCCCGCCCTTCAAATCTTGTCCTATACATAAAAATGTAGTATCTTAGGGAAACTATTTTAAAATAAAAGCTTTAATAATAATAATGTGTTTATAAATGTTGAGCATCTTAAACTTTTAAAACTATTGGTAATATGTTTCATGTAATGTTGTCTTGTAAAGCTTTGTGAGATAAAACAAAAAAAGGCAAACTATTACGATCCCCATCTCATAGATAATAAAACTAAGATGGTGAATCAGCTCAATATCCTCCCTGGCATGGTAAATTAATGACAGAAACAGAACTAGAACCAAAGTCCCTTAATTATGAGCAGGACACTGAGGGAAAGTCTTAATTAGAATTAAATATTTTAATTCTAATTAAATGGAAGCCTTTCTTAATTAGAATAGATTTGAGCAGAAAGCCCTCTTAATTGCACTTCGTTTCCAAGTCCTCGGTCAGCCCATCTTCATTATTGTTCTCTATCTCCTTTCAGGACAATGCCTGTTGTACTTGATCCCAACTCAGAAGGAAACAAGAGGGAAATTGAAATATCCTCTTTGAAATATCTGGCTTTGCAGCTCTACCTGCACGGGATGGAGTATGACATAACTATCAATTATAGACCACTAAGCAGGATGTTTAAAGTGGGACCCAATGATTCAGGCGACCTTTAGTCACCCAACCCTTCCTAACTCCCAGGCACTATTCTAGGAACTAGGGAAACGAAAACAGAAAGGCAACATCCTTTGCCTTCGTGATGCTTACCTCTGGGAGGGGGAGACAGGCAATAAATTTTATAAACATAATGTATAGAGGAATTATACAGAATATTAGATTTTGATGAATGCTAGAGGGTGGGGGTCCGATTCAGGGTAAAACAATAGGTAGTACAGCCATTCCTGTCAAGCAGAACCTCACAAGGGAACGGGGAGCCGAGTGGGAGAATGGACAATGGACAAGGTGTTAACTGCTAATACACATAATACACATATCGAATATTAACTGGATACACTGCATCTAGACCCGGAAAAGCCCAGGGTGACCTGACATACACAACCCGGTGTACATCTCCACAAATGCAGGGTGATATCTCTCCTGGAGATGAACTGTCAGATCTTAAGGTCTTTGCTTCTCTGCTCCAGCTGAATAGCTTCCCATGTTTCCTCCACATCTTCTCTCCTCCTCAAGACCCCCTCTGGGGCCAAGAAATTCTTTCTTTCCGGTACGTCCTTGTAAGTTAGCACTCACCACATCCCAGGACCAGATTTCACTTGATTCTGGATAAACTGCTGCCTCTCCTCTCCATTGCCGCTGGACTTGACAACCAGGCACTCCTGAGATGATGGGTTTTACTGCCACTTGAGCTCCATCCAAGGTTATTTTATACCAAATCACACTCCTTTCCAGAGGGAGCAGGATATGTCAGCACATTAGGACATTTTCTCAGTCTCTACCACAACTCCAGGGTATACTAAGTCCTGTCCTATCCAGAATATTGCTTCCTTTCTCCTTTGCTCAATTTTCCCTCTTTCCATCAGTCTGCAGATTCCATTTCCCATAATTATTTACAATCTGTTTTCTCATCCAAATTTATCCAAATTGATCAGCACTGCTAAATGCTACCAATGGTATTTGAGATATGATAGCTCTTGATATAAACTGCTTCCTTGTGGGAATTATTTCTCCATAATAGAGAATGTCCTCCTGGGCCACGTTAAAGTAGAAGGTCAGAGTCCAAGGGAATGAGATCCTTTAGCTCAAAATTCTGCTTCTAGAAAGTTAAAATGAAAACAATCAGAGCACCTAAATACAGCATAAGCCTCTACTGTCCTTCAGCCGTGCAGTCACTATCCAGAGGCAACGACTGACCAGGTAAGTCAAGTGTAACTACCATAGATGAACAGAGAAATTTAATTGAGGGGAAAAATACCACAAGTGGAAAAAAAATTCAATAAACTATTACATAGCTCTAATTCTTGAAAGGTTTGGTTTTGAATATATGAATAGCAAGTAAATACATTCAGATAAGAACTCTTTTTAGAAAAGGAATCAGAAAAAGGACGAATATTTACAAATATTTTTAAAAGTGCTTTTTTCCCCCCTAAGCATTGAAAATATTAATGATATTTTAAACATGGCAAAATTTATATTCCAATGACAATACTAATAATAAAATTAAACTGAGATATGAAATATATAAGATAAACTACATACTATATGGGGAAAATTCTGCCCTCTTGGTCTTTGTTCCTGGGCATATTCCAGCTTTCCCATTAACCAGCTGTGTGATGGGGAATCTTCAGGAAAATCACTGAATGTCTCATACTCAAAGTTCTGATGAATATAAAATTAATTTTTAGGACTAATGGGTCTTTAGGTTCTTTCTAGTTGTGAAGTTATATGAATCCATGATGCTTCATCTCAGATTATAGGACTATAATTATATGTTGTTTAATATTTTACCTATGTCCCTTGACTTCTAGACCCCTAACCATTTATGTATGCCAATTGGAAATAGATCATCATATAAATTGAAGTACTGGTCCTATAAAATAAAGTACAAAAAAATGAAGTGATATTACACAAAACGATGTATCTGAGGTTCAGATTATTTTAACCAAGCACCTTCAATAAAAGTCAGTCCTTCTGAGAAAAAATGAGTAATAATTATTTTCACTATAAAAATTCAACTTTTACATCCCACAAATTATCAATACAATTTGTCTTACAAAGAATAATAGACTTGTGCCTTAATTATCTGAAAAGAAAGTATGAACTTTTTACTATCACATTTTGTCCATGTTCTAGGAAAACCAATTAATTTATTTTCTTGGCTTGGAGCCAGAAATAAGTATACAACTGTATAACCCTAATTTCTGTAGTTAGGATGAGTGAGTTTAACCAAAAAAATGAAACCATTCAAATTTACTGAGTATTGTCTGGATAAGAGCTGAGTTCTTTGAATAAGGCAACCATACTGAATTTGAAGAACAACAGTAAAATGTCAACTAGATGTTTAGATCATAGTGAATTCTTTATCTACATGCTCCCCTTCTCAAAGTATTTCATGTAAAAGATGTATCAAAAATTAGATATCAGTAAAATCAGAGAGTATTCTTTTAGTCCTTATAATTTATTTAACCTGCAGGATGTCTCTAGAAACCAACCTAACATAGCTCATTCTTACTTTGAAAGTCAAATCTTAGCAAATCTAGGACAATTCTAAATTGGATGGTCAGCAAGGGATTCTTCAATATTGGATACTTCTATCCACAAGGGATTTTTCAACATTGGATACTTTTATCCACTTCTAGATAATAAAAATAATCAGCTCAAAAATCTCCTAGGGAATTTTTTCATAGTTCATTGCATTATTTATTCACAAATGTTTATTGTGTGTACCCCACAGAAGCACTATTTTAGGCCTTTGGATCAAAGATCCTTGTGCTTGTGCCTTTGAAAATCTTAAACACTCTAATTTGGAAAGATAGACAACAGATAATATCCATTAGTGTTAGATGGTAAGTTCAGTGGAGCAAAGGAAAAGGAGAGAGTAAGGTTCGGATAGGGTGGACCAGGATAGGTTCACCAAAGTGTTGTGGGTTTGCTGGAAGGATGGAGTGGCCATCAATTGATACTGGAAAGATTGAGAGAATATCAGATCTCCAGAGGGAAGGATGATAGGGTATATGGCCTGGGATTTGGAGATCAGGAGCTCAGCTTTGGCTATGCTGAGACTGAGAATTCTTTTAGAAACGAGTACCCTATGATACATTTCATTCTACACTATATTAAGATGGAGCAAGAGAGTGATTTTTTTCAGATGCATTCAAAGGTTGGGGGAACACTGAAAATCCCTAAAGAAAAACAAAGAAACGGATGTTCAAATGAACCATTAACTTTCTCATGAAAACCATTTATAAATATCTTAGTTCAATATGAATAAAGTTAAAATCTTTCCATCTAGTATGAACACATCCAGATAAAAATAGCTATACCAAGTTTTATTTTCAGAAATTTAATAACTTTATCAAAAACAGACACTTGAGTCCTAAAGGAGAGAAAAGTAAACTATAAACCACTTGGAGCAGTTCACAAAGAAACAAAATGAACTTCCTTGAGGATATGGAAATCTACACAAGCTACTTTTCCGCATCCAATTGCAAAATTCCCATTGCCCAGAGACCAAGAATCTAAAAGAAAGGATGTTCCAACCAAGGAAATCAAGGAAATATCAGCAATGGACTTTACTTCCCACTGAAGAATGAATGGTGTCAAACTTAGGAGGACAACTTTGCTAAATAAAATACCCATAAAAATCACAGATAATTTTTAGAAAAAAAGTGCCCCTGTAAAATATTCTAAAAATATTTCAATTTACATAATAAAATTAACAAGATATTGACTTTTTATATTTTAAAAAAAAAGGTCTTCCCTGTAAAATGAGTTAAAGACTTTTAAGAAATGAAGGAGGAGGAGTTGCTTCTTAATAAATACACTGGACCTTCATGTAGCTGGAGTTGTTCCTCTCCTTCTGTATTGCTTTCAACTCCCAACTCTGATGCCCCCATCTCCATCTCAGTCTGTGCCCCAAACCAAATATCTGAAGGTCATACAACACAAAAGATCCTCTCATTTCATCCTGGATTCCATGCTTCTAAGGTACTAGAGCTTATCAAATCACAATGGGTTAGAAAAATGTATAATATACATACACACAGGCACACATATAGGTTCTACACATATGTGTATACAGCATACATGCACACTATATATATTCATATATACTATATATACAACAAACACACTCTATATATTCATATATACACTATATACAACATGCTATAAGTTCATATGCACAAAATATACATACACAATACACTATATATACAATACATATGCACACAATATCCACACTATATATTTATATACACAGTATATATACATGTACACAATACACACACATACATATTTTTCCATTGTTTACTATCCTTAGCATCCTTATCTAGATGCATTAACAGGGACTTGGAAAATGTTCCTCATCTACTGATTGCTCTTAAGTGTCTCTGAAGTTCAGTTTTACTACTGAGACTACATTTGGGATAATTTATTCCTCATTTCACTTTGCTTTTCTTCATAGGAAAATGATCAAAATGTTGGAAATGATGAAAGAAATTAATTTGAAGCATTTTTTGAACATTCTTTCTAAAGCTGTTCTTCAAGAACCATAAACAGAATTTTAAAAGATTTTTAAAAATATAATTAGAAAAGTAAATTCTATTTGCTTCATAGCTATAGCAGAACTGAATCAGATTACTTGGATTTGATCAAGATTTCAGCTTGATTACTATTTTATGTTTCATTGAAAACATCATATAAATTCTAGAGCATGGCTGAGCCAACCCAGATTTGAACTGTTAGCATTTTATTATATCTGACAAGCAGTAATTCGCTTTGTTTTCGTTTCTGTGGTGTTTAAGTCATGTAAAAAATTACATGTTAACTATAAGAAAAAAACTTGTTAGCAAGAGTTACCATTATGTTGCTTTCAGTTTATCAGAGTATAATTCCATCTCTAGCTTTTAAGAAAAAGAAGCAACTTGGTTAATTACTGTTTCATTGCTAGTACCCCAGAACAAGCGTAGTTAAGTGTTCAATGTTCCAAAGTAATTGGCAAGGACTTAGAAGAACCAGGACATATAAATTTGCACTAACAACTTAAGCTAATTGACAAAATGGAAATAAATACAAGAATTTAATGATTACCCCATGTTGAAATAAAAGGAACAGCTGACAGTCTGCACAATTCAAGAACACAAATTCAACCAAATCCATGTAAGGTATAAAATACTTTAACTGGGATTTCAAACGTGCTCTCTGGCCTCTGTGTAATCCCTGTGCACACACACCTGAGAGGGAAATATCTTTATGAGGAAAGGGCCACAAGAAAATAAGAATTCTTCGTTCATCTTGACTTTATCTAAAATATACATTAGTGAAATAGAGGAATCTCTTTATGAATGCAGGAAAATGCCTCAAAACATTGTCATACAAATAGGAAAAATTGTCACTGTGATTTTGAGAAAAAAACAAACCCTTGTATGCAGCATGTCACCTGAGTGAAGTACATTTTGAGGGGTTTCTACCTACCTGCATACAAAGTGATGAAACACCACAGACAACTGGCACTACTCTGAATGTTGCCACAAATGATTATGGTGATAATAATGATTTTAACCCAGTTGCCTAAAGTCTCTAAATCAGTGATTTTCAACTAGTGTGCCCTGAGAGAACCTTAGGTATGTTGAAAAAAGTTTTAAACACCATTAATTAAATTATTTTTTAAAGAAGTTCCGAGTATATTCTTTTTTTCTACTCTTTTATTTAATCAACATAATAAGTGTGCCACGGAAGTTTAATTATAGGCTCAAGTGTGCCGCATGATAGAAAAGGCTGAAAAACATTACTCTAAGCAGAACCTAGAGCATATAATAGACGCTTCAGAACACAGGTGTTTCAGGTCAACCACAGCAGGCCATAAAAAAGAGGTTGCTGCTTGAAAGTTCTGAGGTGGAGTTCAGTCATAAACTGAAACAGATGCTTTGCAGTGAGGGAAGGACAGTGCAGCGAGCAGTCAGTGTTTGCAGGGTAAACACCACGTCAGGACACCAGACACAGCCTGCACATTTGACGGCAGCAATATGGTACATGAAAACTTCCCACGAGGTAAGTGGTAGCAGAAGATTCATGCACAACGCCAATATATTAACTTGACATTATTCTTATTTGAATATGCACCAATCGTGTAACTTACCCCCACTACTTCAATCCCACCTCCAACTCCTTTTCTCCTCTTGAATCCCAGTGAAGCACTGCTGCAGGCCAGTGTACTAATAGGCTGTGTTCTGGCAGATCTCACCTTTTTAGACTCGTCCTCCACTGTCCTCCCCCAGGCTTCATGTTCCCTATGGCCCCATCACAGCAAGTTGCTCCCTTTCCCAGACCGTCCACATGCTCTTACCACCTCTCTTCCAAGAATATCCCCGACTGACTGATACATAGTACACATATCTACTCATCCAGCTCAGTTGCCATCTCCTATATGAAGTACCAACCGCACCCCCTTCAGTTTCTCATCATAAAGAACGGTTAGAGCAAGAGAGGGATGCTCCAACAAACCAGTCCTGCCACTTTCTAGGTAAGGGTATAGCTCTTGTGCAACAGATGAACTCTGTTCCCTCATTTATAAAATGAGAATAGTAATATGTGTCTTGTGCTCTTAGCTGTCTCTCAGGGTGACTACTAAAATTAAATCTTTAGCATGGTTCCTGGCACAAAGTAAATACTGTATTCATAAACAGCTGCTATCATGATTATCACCTGTTCTCCCAGAACATTTTGTCATAATTCTATAACAGTATTTATCAGAGTGTGTAATCGTTGTTCATTTGTCAATCTCCTCAAGTAGATAAGCCCTGCTCAGCCTGTGTCTCCAGTGACTACTATGTGAGCGTGCATGTGTACTTAGCAAATGTGTGAACGTCAAGGCAATCAGCCATCCCGATGGTCATAGTTAATGTTCTTTATATTAGTCTTTTAAAATATTCTCAATTGAACCTTTTAAATGCGGCTCTTTCCTAAATACAATTGTATGGATAAAATGGAAATAGAAGAGTGTAGTTCTGCAGTACGGTATTTCAGAAATCAGTGTCAGCAGGCACTTCTGGAAGTAGAGACGAAGGGAACGATGAAGTCAGGAAAGTACAAGGAAGGTCCACTTTGAGGAAACTGAGTCTCCCTGAATGTTGAGTCCATTGACCAAGGCATATAGTAGGGAATGACCACAACAGAAAAGAATCAGCTGATGCAAACAACATTAATTCGCAACCTAAGCGTTACAACTAAAAAGCAACCTAAGACTGTTTTCAATGAAAGAAAAGAAATTACATAATTTGTGATGCAAAAACAAGACAAGGAGATTTAAAACACAACTAAACAGAAATACTAGAAATAAGAACCAAAGTCAGCAAAATAAAAATCTTATTGGATGGATCAACAAATGATCTGGGCACAGATAAGAATAAATGAATCATAGAACATATATACACATAAAAGAAAATGACCTGAACTATATCAGGAATCCGTGGGCATAAAAATCATTGCACAGCTTAAATACTTAGGAAGGCACTTGGATACAGAGATGCTGGAAATAAATTAAATGTGTAATAAATTCTTCAGATTTACCCTTTGCTAATGCCATCTAACACTATGTATTCAACAATGACCTAGTTATTTATTGTATCTTGGATAGAACTATATAAATCAATTCTAATAACTGTTTTCATTAAATATTAATATTTTTCCTAATGTTAAAAGTAATAACCTTCAAAATAGAATATTATGATTACAAAGATATTTCAGAATTGAAGGAGGATGCATGGTTGAGTCAGATCTTCCCTCCCCGTGACCACAGGAAAAAAACTCATACATTAACATAACTTACAAACTTTAGGCAACTATACAAGTAATCGCTAACTTCATGATTATCATTTCAACTATGAGTAAAACATAAACATCAGCCTGGTATTTCATGGAGGAGAAATTTTTAAACACACATGATAAAAAGAAAGATTTTCATTTGTCTTCCTGAAAGTACAACTAATAAAATTGGGGAGTCATCATAAGGTGACAGTCATGATCTATTTTTTTTTTATAATTATTTTGTTAACTAATTTTTTTTATTGTTTGGGATTAATTGAGGGTACAAAGAATTTGGATACACTGATTGCATTTGTTAGATAAAATCCCTCTTATAAATGTCCCACACCCAAGAGATGTGCCATACACTGTGACCCACCATCTGCCTTTCTCTTCCCCTCTTCCCACTTGCTCATGCCCCCTACTCCGCTCCTTGAATTAGCTCATCTACTGCCCTCATATTAGAATAAAGTACGTAGGATTCTTGCTTCTCCTTTCTTGTGATGCTTGCTAAGAAGATTGTGTTCCACTTCCATCCAAGTTAATACTAAAAATGTAGTCTTCATCTTTTTTAGTGGCTGAATAATATTCCCTGGTATACATATACCACACTTGTTAATCCATTCCTGGGTTGGTGGGCATTTAGGCTATTTCCACATTTTGGTGATT
>CAUYON010149327.1:0-25764 GCA_963573935.1 Arctocebus calabarensis
CAGGCCACCACTCCCCGGCCCCCCCCGTCACCCAGTATTCAGGCTCCCGGCCTGCCCTCACTGCGCTGCTCACCCCCTTACCCAGGAGTCAGGCTCCCCGCCTGCCCTCTCTGCCCTGCGCACCCCCGTACCCAGGAGTCAGGCTCCCCGCCTGCTCCCTCTGCCCTGCTCACCCCGGTACCCAGGAGTCAGGCTCCCCGCCTGCCCTCTCTGCCCTGCGCACCCCCGTACCCAGGAGTCAGGCTCCCCGCCTGCTCCCTCTGCCCTGCGCACCCCCGCACCCCCTTCCCCCTGTACCCAGGAGTCAGGCTGAACATCTGCTTTCTCACTGTGTTGCTGCATATTCTGTTCCCTTCACCATGGTAATGGTCAGGGATTTTTGCGGGATACTCCTTGTCTTACTCCATTTATACTACTGTGGAGGAATGCGAAAAGCTGGGTAATTTATAAAGAAAAAGGGGTTTACTTAGCTCACAGCCCTGAGCCTGTACAAGCAGCATGACGCCAGTGTCTGGTCCATTTGTGGTGAGGACCTCAGGCTGCTTCCACTCATGGCAGAAGGCACTCGGGAGATTGCATGCAGAGGCCACATGGCCAGAGAAACGAGAGGAAGTGGCAGGAAGGTGTCCAATTCTTTTTTATAACCAGCTCTCGAGGGAACAAGAATCTCAGGGGGACTAATGCAGCAAGAACTCATTCCCCCAAGAATGGCACCAAGCCAGTCGTGAGGGATCGGCTCTATTGTCCAGACACCTTCTGCTACACCACACCTCCAACACTGGAGCTCAAACTTCAACACAAGTTTTGGGGGAATAAATATCCTAACTGTATGATTTCACGCTAGGCCCTCGTGTCCTTCTCACATTGTAAAATACAATTTTCCATCTCCATAATCCCCAGGAATTTTAACTTCTTGTAGCGTCAACTCAAATATCTGAGACTCAAGGCAAGTTTATTCCAGCTATGAGGCTGTAAAATCAAAACCAAGGCAATCATTTGCAAGGTACAGTGATGGATCAGGTGTCGGGTATACATTCTCATTCCAAAAGAAGGAAATCAGCCAGAGAAAGGGGTTAGCAGGCCCCATGCACGTCTGAATCCTAGCAGGGAACACATTAAACCTTCAAGTTCCATGCACCCTTTGATCCATGTCCCACATTTTGGGCACCCAGGTGTGAAGGTGGGCTCTTGAGGCCTTGGGCAGCCCCATTGCTGTAGCTTTGCTGGGCAGAACCCACATAGACCCCATACTCTTCTGGGTCGGAGCCCAGTGCGTTTCTAGCTGAGGTTGCAAGAGGTTGAGGGCAATACAATTCCAAGGTCTCCCAGCCTTGCTCTCACTTCTCCATCAGGCATTACCCTCATACAGACTCTTACATCACTTCTCCATCAGGCATTACCCTCATACAGACTCTCCGTGGGGGCTCCAACCCCCCATTTCTGCTCAGCAATGCCTTTGTAGAATCTCTGCAGGGGCTCTGTCCCTGGGGCAGTGTTCTGCCTTGGCACGCAAACTTTCTGCTACATCCTCTGAAATCTAGGTGGGAGCTGCTAAGCCTCCGCCACTCTTGTAATCCTGGCACCTAGCACCACATGACAGTCACCAAGGCTTATAGCGTGCATTCTCTACAGCAGCAGCCTGAGACTGTCTGGGACTGTTTGAACACCACTAGGGCCAAAGCTGGCAAGACGCCAGGAGGAACATCCCAGATGCCAAAGGGCAGCAGCGCCCAGGCCCGGCTCCTCCACACCATCCTGTCCTCCTAAGCCTCTGAGCCTGTGAAGGGACAGCTGGCATTCAGATTTCTGAAGTGCCTTTGGGGCCTTTTTCTTGTATTCACTGTTAGCACTTGGCTCCATTGTGGCCATGCTAATCTCTGTGTCAAGCAGGGGCTCTGCAGCACCCTGGGATTCCTCCCCTGAAAACACCTTTTCCTCCTTTACCCCCCCATAGCCAGGTTGAGAATTTTCCAAATTTTGTGCTCTGCTTTCTTTTCTCTGCCAGCTCACTGTAAGCAGCTCTGCTCACTGTGCAGCAACCTGAGGACTTGGCTGCTCGGAAATGTCTCCCACCAGATACCCTCTGTCACTCCTCTTAAGGTTGGCCCTCCACAGAGCCCGAGGGATGCAGCCACGTTCTTTGCTGAGGCTTAACACAAGTGACCTCTGCTGCAGGCCCCAGTGACTTCCTCATTTCCCTCGGAGACCTTGTCAGCATGGCCCTCACTCTCTGTATTTCTTTCAGCGTTTTAGTCACTTAACCATTATCTAAGAAGTTTCGAACTTGCCCTTGTCTTTTGTCTTCATCTGAGCCCTTCACACTCTTCTAACTTCTGTCTGTTACCAAGTTCCAATTATCTTTATAGCAATGTCCCATGCCTCGGTACCAATTCTCTATCTTAGTCCATTTATGGTGCTATAGAGGAATCCCCTAGGCTGGGTTATATATAAAGAAAAGAGTTTTATTTGGCTCACGGCTCTGCAAGTTGTACAAGAAGCTTAGTGTCAGTATCTTCTTGTCTTCCAGTGAGGGCTTCTAGTTGCTTCCATTGATAGCAGAAGGGGCAGGGGAGCCAGCGTGCAGAGATCAGATGGCCAGAGAGGGGGAGAGGGGGAGGAGGGAACAGGCTCTTTTTAATAACCAGATCTTGGGAGAAGTCTCCAAGAATTAATAAAGAGCTTGCTCCTTACTACAAGGATGCCACCAAGCCATCCACAATGGACCCACCCCATGACCAAAACACCTCTTGCTAGGTTCCACCTTCAGTATCAGGAGCAAATTTCAACATGAGATTTGGGAGGGACAAATACTCAGCTATATTACCCCTATATTGGACTCTGGCTGGGTGTTATCTTATAATTACACGAGGGTTATGGCTTCAGGGGAGGAAGGTCATGGAAGTACAGTGTCATTCTCTTCACCTAATACCAACAATAAATGACATCAACATGTCTTGTCATCATTGACGTTAACTTGGATTACCTGACTGAGGTAGCATTTTCGTGTTTTCTCCACTGTAAAGTGATTATCCCCCACCCCCCATCCCACTTCTCTACTTTACTCTGTGGAAGGAAGTCACTACTGCAGCTCATTTCTAAGGAATGGAAAATGTGCTCCAACTCCTTAAGGAGGGCACATCCACATAAATTATCAAATGAGATTTAGTTCTCTTTAATACTATGTTTACTCTCCTGTTTCTAGAAACCCATGTGTCTTATTCTCAGTGGATTGTTTTGACTTTGGGTAATCATAATTAGGGTGAAAAGTAGATAAATCGTTCAGTTTTAAAATTTCTGTTCTAGGGGCACATAAGTTTTCCTACAAGGCCGGAAGCATGACCCTCTTAGGGCACTGCCCTTGGCGGTGATTCATCAGCATAAACCCTTCCTGGATTTCCTGTAGGCTTCTCAGCTGGCACCTTGGCACTTGGATGGACAGGATGTCCTAGTCTAGGCCACACCCCTTCCAGGTGTCTGTCATCCACAAAGATGCAGAGATGGTCTGGCTGCTCCAACAAACTGGAGTCCATGAGTGGTCACAGCCCACGAGAGAGGCCATTTGGCGGTGGAAGTGGCAGATGTGCTGAGCTTCTCCTGAGGGCTGGTGTGATCTCTGCTGCCCACACATTCAGTGGCAGAACTCCACCAGGAAGTGCCACCCATTCGACCCAACCTCATCCTCACCCACTCTCTTCTCCTCCATACACTCAGAGCCCCTGACAGAGCCCCAGGATAGAGATGACGAGCCTGGACCCAGAAGTAGCAGTAGCCCCAACAACTAGTGGGACGAGGGCTAGGAATATAATGACTTCGTGGTCCCAAGTAACCAGAGCCAAAACCAGTTGCCTCCCATCGCAGCCTCCGAATCTCTTCCTGAAGACTCTGGCCCTGTCTGATTAGTTTAATTTTAATGTAATTTTCTGTTTAATAATATCCCTGTTCTGAAAACTAAGGGGAAAAAATCTTTTTTAGGGCCTATTCTCTAAACTGTAATTACTTGCTACATTTTAAATATATAGAGTCTTTATTTCTTTCTTTATAATCTTTATAACTTTTATGGATAATAAAGAATATCATCTATTCTTCTTTTATCTATTCTTTAGAAAAGTAGAAACAAAAGACTTGAAATGTTAATGATTCCGTTTAGCAGAAATTGTAGGCAAGCCAGACCACTTTTGCTTTACATATTACCTGTATGTAAGAGGGAGTAGAGGAATTCTCATCCAAGAAAGAGGGAGGAGAGGAATTCTTCCCCATTCAAATTATACTACAAGGCTATAGTAACCATCAGGAGAAAGCTACTTATTCTTACCGCTATGCAAATGCTTTCTGACCATTTCACTACAATTCAGTACACTTTAAAGAATGTGTTCGTGTGTTCCTCAAGTCACCCTCCAGCTTGGCTTATTATTTGAGCATCATGATCTGAGCAGAAAGGGGTTTCCTCCATGAGCGCTGGCCACGTATAGTCTCATATTTTAGCAAAATTAAAAGTTTGCCACTGCCTGTTTTCAGATTCAGACAATCCGAATTCTGATTTTCTGAATTTATATTCTATTCTTTTTCTTTTTTTCCTGAGACAGTCTCTTGCCTTTGTGAGACTTTGATACAGTGCTGTGGTGTCATAGCTCACAGCAACTTCAAACTCCTGGGCTTAAGTGATTCTCTTGCCTCAGCCTCCCAAGTAGCTGGGACTACAGGTGCTCACCACAATGCCTGGCTGTTTTTAGAGACGAGGTCTCGCTCTGGCTCAGGCTGGTCTCAAAGCAGTCTCCGCCTCCCAAATGCTGGGATTACAGGTGAAAACCACCACTCCTGGCAAATTATTCTATTCTTGAATTGAGAAATCTTTAAACATCTTTCAGCAAAGCATGCTGTGTTGTAAAGCCTTTTTGTTGGAAAGATTTCTATTGTTTTGTATTCATATTTCTCTTTATGCCCTACAACTTTCTTTCTAGTACAACAAGTTTTAGCTTCCCATAAAAATGAGCTTGAAAAAATGTAGCAAATTACATTTACTTGGCATCTAGTTTATTACTAGCTTTTTACTGAATCCAAAGGTCTTCCCCCCTCCCCAGGCCCATTTATATGTAGATCCAGGTTAAATCTACATGCTTTTAAATTCACAGCAAGCCTTTTTTCTCTAAATATCCTAATAATTAAACAGCTAAGACATGGCTTAAATGTCCTGAATTTGATCCCTGGAATCTCCCTAAAAGTGATTTCCCTGGAGCAGAATTTCCCTGAGGTGGGGTTGGGGGGGAGAACAAAAGGAATGAAGTCAGACTTTATTTTGGAATGCCTGTATTGGTAAGGGAAGGGAGTTATTCATCACAGAAAATGTGCCTTAAAGTTGAACTTTCCAAAAGCTGCACAGTACTTAGTAAATTAAAAATACAAAATAAAATCAGGAGTGATAGAATGAGTGGCACAAAAGTTTCCTATTCATCATTTTAGTTGATTGTGAAGTGGCCACCTGTAAGAGGCATATCATGTCTGCCTGATTGTTTCCCCAGCTCTGTGCAGGTGACACTGGATGATGGCTCAGATAGACACGTCTGACAGGTTGAACCCACAGCAGCAGAAGATCATGAGTGACTGCTGTCCATTCTCTGCCAGAAGAGTCACCCTTGAAAGCCATCCACATCTGTGTGCGTTGATGTAAAGAACCACAACTACATTTGAAAAGTAGATTACAAAGTAAGATTTAGTTTCTTAGAAAAATACAGATCTAAAGTACAGGTGTCTATATATGCAAACAAAAATGTGTAGAAAGATGTATACACTAAAATGTTAGTGGTTAGTGCTGAAGAGCAAAATTGTGGATAGTCTCCGTTTTCCTCTTGTTCTTTATTACACATTTTGAATCTGAACTTTTCTAATAATACTTTGACAAAATCTTTTTTTAAAAAATCTAACTTGATATACTTATCCCTGCTGGATAAGTAGGGATAGGGATTTTCTTTTTGTTTTGCATTCACATTTCTCTTAACACTCTACAAATGCAACACTTACTGTCATACCTTACGCTGTTTGCAATCCAGTGGAAGAAATTCAGACTCCTTGAAGGTGTACATTGATAATATGGAATCTGATGATTCCTGGAATCAACTGGAGGCCACATTAAAAAAAAGAAAAACTCCACTTGTTTGTTTCCTGGAAGAATTTTTAAAGGCTCCTGAAGTTTTTTGTAACAGTCTGGCTATACTCCAAATTGTTACATTCATAGCATCTGTTATCATTGGTAGTCATAAACATAACTTGAATTTTTTCCAAAAGAAAGAGAAGCATGCTGTGTCCTCTGGTTAATTCACGTAACTAAACTAAAAGCCTTGAAATCTTCTGGAACAGATAAAGGCTATCAAAGTCCCTTTGGTAGGAATGAGGAGAAGCTTGTGCATTTAACAGGGATAAGTTCTTATATTCAAAAGAATTTCCAATGGTTTAAAGATTTTTTGAATTGTAAAGTAGAAGGATTTCTGGCTGCAAAAGTTTATTATGCATTGAATTTGATGATGTGTGAGTCAAAGAAAGGATACTGGCAGTCACAGCAAGAATACAATCTTCACATGCCCTTGGCTGCTTCCGTATGCACAAGCCATTCTCTGGGTCAAGAACACAGTTGCAGGAGGGATGGGAAAATACAGACCAGTGAGGGAAGGAGAAGATGATCACAGAATCAACAAGCATCAATGGGGTGACCTTCAAAGCACTCTGAGAAATTCACTGAATGTAGAAAACCACAATATAGGGACGGAGATCATACATTCTAGAACAGAGCTTCAACTTTTAGTGTGGGGATTATGCAAAGAACTTCTTTTTTTTCCTTTTATATATATTTTTATTTTTTGTTTTTATTAAATCATAACTGTGTAAATTGATGCATTTATGAGGTTCAGTGTACTGATTTGATATACAATGTGAAATGCTTACATTGAACCAATTAACACATTCACCACAATTATACTCTTTGCTTAATAGTTTTGAAATGTACCATTGCATCATGCACATTAGGTGAGGTCACCCTGAATACCTTCTCTCCTCCTCCCTCCCCTCCCCTCTCTCTCCTCTTCCCTTTTACTTTCTGGACTATAGTTATGTTTTACCATTCATATGAGTGTGTAGGTGGTTATATATTGATTTCACAGTAGTATTCAGTACCTTGGATACTTTCCCACCCATTCTTGAGATACTTTACTAAAAAGAATATGTTCCAGCTCCATCCAGGTAAACATAAAAGATGTGAAGTCTCCATCTTTTTATGGCTGCCTAGTATTCCATGGTGTACATATACCACAATTTGTTAATTCATTTATGGGTCAATGGGCACTTGGGCTGTTTCCATGTCTTGGCTATTATGAATTGGTCTGCAATAAACATTCTGGTACAAATGTCTTTGTTGTAAAGTAATTTTGATCATCTGGGTATATACCTAGTAGAGGAATTGCAAGATCAGATGGGAACTACTTTTAGTTTCTTGAGTGTTCTCCAAACTTCTTTCCAAAAGGGTAGTATTAGCTTGCATTCCCACCAGCAGTGAAGAAGTGTTCTCTTCTCTCTGCCTCCACACCAACATTCTTAAAATGTCCATAATACAGATGGACATATTATAGATTTAATGCAATCCCTATTAAAGCACCATTGTCATATTTTAAAGAGCTTGAAAAAATAGTGCTTCATTTTATATGGTCTTAGAAAAAAAACTTGAATAGCCAATACATGACTTGGAAATAAAAACAAATCAGGAGGTGTCACAATACCAGACTTCAGGCTATACTCTACATCTATAGTGATGAAAACAACAGAGTACTGGCACAAAAACAGAGAGGTAGATTTATGGAATAGAATAAAGAACCAAAAGATGAACCCAGCTACTTATCATCATTTGATCTTTGACAAGCCTATCAAAAACATTCAGTGGGAGAAAGATTCCCTATTTAACAAATGGTGCTGGGTGAACTGGCTGGCGAACTGTAGAAGACTGAAACTGGACCCCCACCTTTCACCATTAACAAAAATTGATTCTCAAAAAAAAAAAAACAACAAAAATTGATTCTCACTGGATAAAAGATTTTAACTTAAGATATGAAATTATAAAAATACTAGAAGAGAGTGCAGGGAAAACACTTGAAGAAATCGGCCTGGGAGAATATTTTAGGAGGGGGATCCCCCTCGGCAATTGAAGCAATGCCTAAAATACATTACTGGGATCTGATCAAACTAGAAACCTTCTGCACAGCCAAGAGCACAATAAGTAAAGCAAACAGACAGCCTTCAGAAAGGGAGAAGATTTTTGCAAGTTATGCTTCCGACAAAGATCTGATAACTAGAATCCACAGAGAACTCAAACTAATCAATAAGAAAAGAACAAATAACCCCATTTCTATGTGGTCAAGAGACCTGAACAGAAGCTTCTCTGATGAAGACAGGCACAGAAACTTCTCTGATGAAGACAAGCACATGGCCTACAAACACATGAAAAAATGCTCAACATCTTTAATCATCAGAGAAATGCAAATCAAAACCACTTTGAGATATCATCTAACTCTAGTAAGATTAGTCCACATTGCAAAATCCCAAAACTACATATATTTTTTTTATTGTTTGGGATTCATTGAGGGTACAAAGGATTAGGTTACACTGATTGCATTTGTTAGATAAAGTCCCACTTATAATTGTGTGCAAAGAACTTCTTAAAACACAGATTCCTGGCCAGGTGTGGTGACTTGTGCCTATAATCCCAGCGCTCTGGAAGGCCGAGGCAGGTGGATTGCAGCATTCTGGAAGGTGGAGGTGGGTGAGTTCAGGAATTTGAGACCAATAGTCTGAGCAAGAGTGAGAATCCATTTCCACTGAAAATACAAAAATTAATCAGATGTTGTGGTGTGCACATGTAGTCCCAATTACTCTGGAGGCTGAGAAAAGAGGATCACTTGAGCCCAAGAGTTTAAGGTTGCTGTGAGCTAATGACTTCATGGCACTCTACCCAGGGCAACAGAGTGAGACTATGTCTTCAAATAAATAAAAATAAGTAAAAAAAACATACAAATTTCTGGACTTCACCAAAAGATTTCATTCAGTCATTCCAGAGTGCACCCAAGAATATGCATTTTTAACAAGTTGCTGGCCATTGCAGGATGAATACTGAACTTGTGATGCTGCTGGTCTACAGATCACACTTTGAGAGCAAATGGAGTCAGGTGCTCTGGCCTCAAGTACTGACTCCACCACCTACATGACGTTAAACAAGTAGATGGGCTCAGTCAACTCCTGTGTGAAGTGCGATAGTAATTCCTCCTACCTTATATTGCTGTCGTGTTGATTGAGAGAAGCCATGTAAATCTCTTGGCAAAACACCCAATAAATATCAGCTATAGTTGTGTTAACATTAATATTATTATAATATTTTGTTTAACACTCATGACTTAATATTGAGGGAACTGAGGCTCCAAAAGATTGAGTCACTGTCCCCTGATCCCAAAGCTAATGGGCATTGAAGGGGAACTATGGCATGGGCTTCCCGGCTCTCTCTCCGGATACCAGATTGAGAGTGCCCTGGACATCTTGCAGAGGCTAAACATGTTCAGCTCATCTCAAACTATGATCTTCAAGTAGGAAATAAGTACCCCCTCAAAAAAATGCCTCAAAAGAATCTAGGGACTTGACCAAGTTGACTAACAATAACCTTGTACCACTCCTGCCAAATGGAAAGAGAACATAACGTTCTGGGTCAGCAAAATAGAAACCAAGGTTATGCTGAATGAGAAAACTACTATAACCCTAATAACTGAGGTGCTGGCATTGCCCCTACTTTTGGAAAAAGTAAAGGGACTGGTGGGCATTAAACACATCCTTTGCCTCCTAGGATTACGTCAGAAGTTATAGTCATAGTTGCCATCAAAGCTTCCAACAGAACACTTGGGATAACTAAAAGTTATTGCCAGAGTGTTGCATACCTTTGGCCCACTGAGAAATATTCTTTCTCACAAACACAATTATGCATTTTATAAAAGAACAGAACAACCTCTTCCCCAGCCAGAAGAATGTGATGTGCTTGTCGGGAAAGCTGCTGAGAAAGGCAAACTCTAGTCTTCTTATTAAGAACATATCTAAGCTGGAAATCAAGGAAGAAGAGACTCACGTCTCCAGTCAGCTTTCTGTTTTGGGAAATGGGGACATTGAGAAAGAACAGAGATCTTTAGAACATTTTCTGCAAGACAAATTTGAAAGGAATACTTTATAAGAAAAATAACCTCACCACATTCAGAAGATTCCAATAGTCCTTACATGATATCAGAAAACTACTTTGAATTTTACTGAATTGAAACTAGCTTCATAGAATTATGACAATGATTAACTGCATTAATATGCCTAAAGAGCCTAATATAGACCCTAGTGCATAATAACTGCTTTGTAAGTGTTTATTATGATGATTTGGTCCCTATGGTAAAGCCACAGGCTTCACAGGCTGGTTCAGATCTGTGTGACTTTCATGGCTGTGTGAGGTAAAGAAATGTTTCCCCAATGGCATGAAATAAAGAGAGAAAGATTGTGATTAAAAGAAAGAAAAATATTTTGACAATAAAATTTTACTAAATGTGGAAAACAAGACCTTCCCAGGAATTGAGTTTAGTTTTTGTTGTTGTTTTTCAAACTGATCTACCTACTCTAGGGAGAAACAGTCAGGATTTTCAAAACCTCAGCAGACCAATTATATCCTAAGATAGTTAAAATATGCACACGAAGCCAGAGAAGGAAGTATTCTATGTCTTTTCCTTTTTCTCTGATGTTTAGTTCATCAAAATCCGCTTCTTAAAAACTTGATTATTTTATGGAATATTTACCTACATGTTTATTTCATGAATTGTAATTTTATAGTGTTTCCCGACATCTTGTTGAGTTTTGAATGGTCATTTTTGTTATTTCTTTTGAACAGGATAGGTTGATCCATTTTGCTCATAGTACTAGGGCCCAAATACATGTGCTTCAACACAAGGCTGGAATAGGAAACCATGCAGCTATTCATGAGGGTAATAAATATTATTCAAGGAAAGTCCAAAAGTATGTTAATTGCGATTATTCTTTCATCTTCACTGAGAAATGAGTTAAGGCTCATTAAACATGAGTGATTAAGGCTCATTAAACATAGGTGACAACTTCAATTGTATAAAAAGTATGTCAACATGCAACCAGGAAAAAAACCTAGAAAACAGCATGGCTTTCAATAGTCAATGCTGTGCCTTTAAGCCAGTCCTGTACCCAACACTCCAGCTGTCTTCCCGGATCCTACCCTGCTTCCAAGTCCATTTATCACATCAGGCTCCTGGCTCTACGTTTCTGTTGCAGTCCTATCCTACCTGTGGATTGGGCTTGGATCTGACGTCTTAGTTCCTCCACGTTCTGCTGCAAGTTGAAGACCAGCATGGGAACACAGCTCACTCCACATTGTACAACCTTGGGGTGTGTATACCCCTCCTCAGCTGGCTCCTACTGACCTAAAATAAACCTCGTCCATGGCCAGAAGCTCATATAGCCCCTCTGAGAAGTATCACTGAAATTGATGCTTTAAGTAAAATTGTGATTAAATACTTAGTTTATTCTTATTAATTTAGGTACAGTTTTTTTTTTAAGAGTAAGGGGGATTACTCAGTCAACGCAGGCTAGAGAGAAGCAGTATGATCACAGCTCACTGCAGCCTCAAACTCCTGGGCTCAAGTGATCCCAGGCTGTGTCAGCCTACCAGGTCACTGGGATTCCAGGTGTGAGTCACCACACCCAGCTGGGTAACATGCTGTAATAACTAGAAGTCCAGAGTTGTAGTTATAATGTAAACGACAAAGTCATCATGTCAACTATAATTCCTCTATAAAATAGGCTCCCTCTTAGATAAACATGCTTTATGTTCTCCACTGAACATAATTTCTTCAGAGGCAAATTTATATCTTAGACCAACATATTCTATAGTGGAGAGTGTCTAGACACCTTCCCCATTTCACTCTGCTATAGAGCTAATTGTCTTATTCTTTTTGAAGCCTACTGACAGTCTATGTCAGGTACAGTGTGTTATTAAATTAATATAGCTCTTAATGCTGCTTTCCCCAGGAAGAAACCCTTAGAGGAAATCAAAACAGCAGCAGCTTGTCCAGGCAAACACTTATTTAAGTATCATTAGCCCTGAGTGGGTTTTCCTAATCCTATCAGTAAGTAGGGGGAGAAAAGACAGCTTTATTTCTCTATCTTTTAAATTCTAATTGATGAACACAGAAGAACATTTTCCCCTTATTGAACCTTAGGAAGAAGGAGTGAGATATCTCTCATCACTTCAATGTTTTACTTACAGAATATGATCTTTATCAGCAAATAGAATTGCATCCTTCATAGCAGAATTCAGGAAGATCAGCTAGTTAATTTGTGGCCAAATAACAATGATCCATTACATAAAATATACAAGAGAAATAAATTTCCTTTCTCTAGAAGGCTTCTAGGCCATCCCTCTCAAAGCTCCACTGAAATGGCTTTATATTCATCAACGCTGACTGCTGTGCTGAAAGAGCAGTGGCTGGGCAGTAATGCAGTGCCAGGGCAGTAATGCAGTGCCACCTAGCTTCCCTCCTGGGGGACACAAGGCCATCACCAGATGTTCTCAGCAGCTGAAGGACCAGACTGGCTTCAGCAATGTGCCAATGCTATCTGAGGCAGAAACAGACAACAGGGAAATGTCTCCTTTCATAGTCATCCGAAGAGAACTGAACCTCAGAGGTTTACCTTGAGTTAGGCAAGACCCTCTACAATCGAGTTTCATCACTCCATCTAGTTTCCCCCCACCCGGTCCTCCCTACAGCTCCGCAAAAGGAGACGGCGGCTCGTACCATGTGGGCACTTGTGATTATGACTGCTCACACCAGGGATGATTGCCTGCTCACATCATGTGTGCATCCTAACCACACCCAGCATGTGCCATGAATGTTCCTGCCTCTGGGATATATGCTCCTCTCAGCCTCAGCTCTCCACCTCCTTTGCCCTCCCTTTCAAATTCTTTTAACCCTTCAAGGCCCACTTTCCTCACAGCCTTCCCTAGCTACACCGACTCCCAATGATAATCTGATCTCTGAATTTGTATTTTCAATTCTTCATTGGATCTTTTATTACTCTGCTCATAGGAACTCAGCGCTTAGCTCACCTGCCTGCAGCTGCTCCTGATCACACACTTTCCCCCATCAGACAAGCTAAGGAGCCTCTCGGGTGCCCCTGTGCTAAGTACACACCGCTATCAAGGAACTCATTTTTATCTTTCCCTGCTAGACCCTTAGAAGGCACTGTGTTTTAGTCTTCTGCTTTAGGATAAGTGGCCAAGTGAATAAAATTGAGCCCTTAATTATTTCATGTGTGCTCACTGTTTCTCCATGTAGCCTACATTACTTGGGAAAGGACTATATCTTTCAATCCTCTAATGTCATAGTCTTGGACACAATGGCTGATCACTGACAAATCTGTTTTTACCTTGTAAAACAATTTAAATTTTGTCATTTAGATTTTTACCTTTGTAAAACAATTTATTTTAAAGACGATTTAAAACATTGGGTTTCCCCAGTGAATGTGCCTTTCACTGTCAAGGTCAACCAGTCTCCTCTTTCTTCCTATCAGCACTCACATTCTCATTCCCAACTAAAGACTTGCTTCTTAATTTCACCGAAAAACATTGAAGCAGTCATTGCTGGCAATTGGGTTGCCAGGCAGAAATTAGGAAAATCGCTGAGGTCAGCCGTGAGACCAGGAGGTAAAGGGGAGCACTGAAGCATACAAGACAAGCTGAAGCAGACTCCTTCAGCCTCACTGCTCAGGAGAAACTGGAGTTTAGCAGGCCGAAGGCACTGGAGACAGGTGAAGGTCTGCCACAGAAATCCAAGGCCTGGACTATTCTCTACACGTAGACCAGATCAATCTTTTTAAAGTATCACTCATTGCTCACAATCTTCCCCTGGCTCTCCCTTTCCATAGCAGTAAATTCCCAGACCCTTCAAGGCTCTTGGTGATCTGGGGCTCGCCCCCTGAACTCCCTCCTGCCCCCTCTCTCCCTCACTGTACTTCTGCCATATCAGCGTCTGTTCACACTGCTGATGGTCCGGATATAAATAGACATGCTGTTTCCTGCTTCACTTCCTTAACTCTTTCCATTCCCCTGCCTAGTTCCACACACAGCTTGTCCCTCACTTGACTTGGATCCTGCTCAATAAAGCATCCTCAGAAAAGCCTTCCCTGATACAGTGTAACAGGTAAACACTCCTTTACCCAGGTTTATCTCACTTCGCCACATTCATGGTTGCTTGAAATTATATTTTACATTTTTATGAAGTATTTATTATCAACCTTGTCCACCATAATGTAAACTCTAAGAGAGAGGAAATGTTCTCTTTTTGTCTATTTGGGCCAATAAACCAGTCCAAGATCTAGGCGTGAAAAGAAGGATGCTTTCTTCACATGCGACTTTGTCAGAGTGGTAGGGACTTTGGAGGAAAGGGAATGCAGAGCAGGTGTATTGGTCAATGGGGGATAGCTGCTACAATAAATCCCAAAGTTCATGGCCTTAACACCATACAGGTTTACTCCTTGTTCTCGCTGGAGTCCAACATGGATGTTTCTAGTTAGGTGGCTCAAGGGGTGAGCAGGTTCCACAGACTAGTGGCTCTACCAAGTCCTACAACTACAGAGTCCTCCACTAGATCCACACACTTTGTCAGCAGATGAGGAACTAGAAAGAGCACAGGGTGTTACCTGATATTGGACATCAGGTCTGAGAGTGACATAAATCACTTTTATCCACATTTCTTTTATCAGAACTCAGTCACTGGGCCATTTCTAACTTTGAAGCAACCTGGAAAAGTAGTATAATTGTGATTCCAAGGGGAAAAATAAATGAGGCTTGGTGAACACAAAGGACACTAGTGTCTCTCATGAGACATAACCACCGGGCATTGCAGAAGCTGATTTACAAAAGGTGGAAAAGTTACCCTGAAAAGGAGCCAAGAGTTTTCTAGGGAAAGGAAACAGCAGATGCAAAAGGAAAGAGGTACAAAAGAAATAACAGCCTATTTTAAGGACTTCAGGTTGTAGATGTGGCTGAAGGTACAGGCAAAGTAAAACCAATACAGTACATTTGGGAATTGGACCTAATGGGACCCTATACGTCATAACAAAGGTTCAGGTTCATCTTGCAGGTTTGGGGGAGGCCCTGAAAGATAAGGAAAAAGAATGGAGAATAATATAATAAAATGCCTATTACTGAAAGAAGATAACTCTGATGGTTATGTAGAGCATGATTTGGGGATACAGAATATGGAGACAAGATAATTAGATAGGAAACTACTGCAGAAGTACAAGGAGAAGTGTTGATGGATGGGAGCCAAAACTCAGGTGGTATTTGTATAGTGCTTGCTAAATTCTTTCTTCTTTCCAAAAGTCTCATGAGCACACCTACTGTCTTTGATGAGCTGAAGACTCTAATATTATTACTTGAGTTAGAAATCTAATAGAGAAGTTAACAAAGTCACATTTTAACTAATTTCTAATTGGATTTCTATTGCTTATCATTAAAAAATAGAGGTCTGTCTAAATAGATAAAACTACTTTCCAATCAATGCTAAGAGATTGGGCAGTGGGAACAGAAGAAGGGTAATGGAATTTTCACTTACATTGATAGTGTGTGTCAGAGAGAAGAACTTGATGGACATTTGCCCGATAGCCTTTGTGATAATGTATTTTTAATAAAAGAATTAACAAGAAGGGAGGTAATGTTCATCACAACACTATATTCAATTCCACCAGATAAATTAATATCACATATCAATTAAATAAAGCAACAGTATTTCTATAATCACAACTGTGAGCCTTTTCCATTTTTCTCTTTATAATTATGAACTTTTCTTTACCTTGAATCATTACTTATCCACAATTCTAATTTAGATTAATTAGATGTACAGTCTGGATATTGTAAAGCTATGGAAGAGGAAGAAAAATCAGCTTGCATATTTGATCTCTACTCTGAAAATATGGAAGTCTCCTCAAAAATAGAGAGCAAGGCTCAGCGCCTGTGGCTCAAGCAGCTAAGGCGCCAGCCACATACACCTGAGCTGGCGGGTTCAAATCCAGCCTGGGCCCGCCAAACAACGACAGCTGCAACCAAATAAATAAATAAATAAAATAATTAAAAAAAAATAGAGAGCATTTTAAAACATCAGTAGTACTTCTTAAAGCAAGCTTTACAAATCTAAAATCATATCAAATAAGGATACCTACTACATCAAAATTGTAGAGTTATGAGTGAACAACTTGTTTTTCTTTATCAAACTTTCAGTGTAAGAACATTTCTGTGTAATAAAAAAGGAATAAAGATAGAATAATTTTGACAAGTTAATTATCTCATAAAGCTATCATGGATTCTTGGGCTCAACTTTACCACCACAACTTGTGTCACATTGGACAAGTTAATATCATTATTTTCATTATCACTATCATTTCCATTAGCATTATTGGATAGCATTGAGCACATTCAATGTGCTAGTCATTCCTTTAAGCACATTATAAATATACACATATGTATCATATATATGTATATATCTATGTAATCTCATGTTATTGAATTTTTCAAAATATATTTCTTCACCTATTAAAAGTTGATAGGGGCTGATTTCAGCAAGATGGTAGAGTAGGAAGCCCCTGAACTCTTCTCCTCCCACTAGTGAAAGATGTGGCAATAATCCACAGACAAATTCCCATCGTGAGAAATTTAAAAAAAAGAAAAAAACTAATTGAAAGTACCCTGAGCAAACATGAAGCCAGCCTCATTGAAGCCAACAGGGACACTGAAGGAATCCTCTCGGAGGACACTTACCTCCAGTACAAGGACATATAAGGAGATGGTGGGGGGGGCTAGATGGCAGACTGGGCTGGAAGCAGCCTTTGTGCCTTGCTTTCAAGGCAAGGAGCAAAAGTTCAAGGTAGTTGCCCACCTACAGATGGACCTTCTTGGGAAGAGCATTGTAAACTACCAGAGAACTGACAGGGGACATTCAGAATGAAGCAGGAGGTGAGGAGACGATTCATTCTTAAATATTGGAGGATACCTGGGTACTTGATGGACATTTGCCCGATATGTTCCACAGGTGTAAGGCACCCACAGGTGAGGAAGGACAGGAGAAGAGCGCTCTGGGGCTCCATGCTCCTCCCGCAGGCATGGCCACCAGCACTGTGTGGGGCCCCCAATGCCGCCACAGACCTCTGGTCAGATGAAGGAGCTACTTGGAGTCTGCACAGCAATATCACCCCGAGAGTAGGCACAGCAGGGACCCAGGTCTACACAGGGCTGGCTCTGCAGAAGCTGCCTCTGAATCTCCCCTGCTGGGCCGAGGAAGGAACAAGCTGAACAGACACTCTCCACTCTGTGCCTGGGACTGGGAGTTGAGCACCCCTCTGCCCGGAATTTGAGCAAAACAGGCACCACAGACACAACCTGAGAAGCTCGCCGGGACTGGCTGCGTAGGATCTGAGCAGGGGAAAGCCCAGGCCTCCTGGAGGCTCAGCCCACAGCGCCCTCCTCCATAACCCCCACACAGCCATCCAGCCCACGTGGCTCCATCTCCAGGGCTTCTGCACTGCTGTCCAGCAGCAACGAAACCCAGCAGAAAGGAAATTGGTGACATGAAATTCAGAATATGGATGGCAAACAAGAAGAATGGAATTGAAGGGAAAGTTAAAAACCAGCAAAAAGAAGACCCTCGCCAAAGTATATATATACATATATATATATCAGTACATCAGTAAAGAAAGTGAAAAAAGTCATTAAAGAGTTAGAAAACATAAGAAAGGATATAAAACAATTTAAAAAAATGAAAGAGTCATTTAGGGAATTTCAAAATACAGAAGAAACCTTCAACATCAGGCTAAATCTATCAGCTACAATGACACTATTTGGGTGATGGGCACACTTACAGCCTTGACCGAAGCATTATAAAAGCCATCCAGTGTGCCTTCGTAATATTTTGAAATTTAAAAAAAAGAACATCCCACATCGTATCAGAAATAACACTGAACTGAAAGTCTCGGCACAGAGTCCCAGCACTGGCAGTAATTGACAGTATAACTTGGGAAAGTCTCTTTAACCTCTCTGGGCCTTAATCATGAGCAGCTCAGAAGCGGAGCGCATCTCCCGGAGGGAAACTACCCACCTCCTGCAGGCACAGCTGCACCAAGCTCAGTAAACCCTTCCTGTGAGGGCCAGAGAATAAAGATTTCAGGCTTTGCAAAGCCTGGTCTGGTTTCTATAGCATATTCTGCTCTTTCTCTCTCTGTTTACAACCTTTTGAAAACATAAAAGACATTCTTAGCTCATGTGCCCTAGAGAAACAGGCCACAGGCCATAGCTTGCCAGTCCTGACTCTATAGAATGGAGGTAGGAGTACTGCCTACCACGCAGGATGGTCAGGGCTTTTGATGCAGTAAACACGTGTAAAGCCATTGGAAACCCTCAATAAATATTCAATGGCGTTATTACTATTTTAATTTCTATGTCTGAGGCACCTAGCTCAGTGTTAAAAGCATGCCATGACTTCAGTAAGTGGTTAGCATACAGATACGTAAAGGGAAAGGGTTAAATAATATCTGCCCTCTCCTTAAGCACTGCAACGCAGTGACCCTTCAAGTCTCATAATGCACGTTGTCATCAAGTGTGCTGTGCATTGGCCCAGATGCCAGAGGGAAAGTCTGCTGAGAGTTGAAGTGGGTGCTGAGTAATTCTGGCAAAAAAGGTTGGCTTGCTGAAAAAATGTCTCAATCTGTGAGACTGAAATAAAAACCTGAAAAGGCCAAAATTCCTAGAAGAATTCAACCAATCAGAGCTTGATTTTGTGAAATACATTTATACAAAGTATGTGTTGCAAACTTATTTTATAAAGCATGTCTGCTTATTAATCCAGTAGTTCTCGAATCATGGACCTTGACGTAGCAGCAACAATAGCACCTAGAAATGTCTTAGAAATGCAAATTCCTGACCCTGCTCCAATCAATTAGATCAGAAATTCTGGGCATGTGGGCCAAGGAATCTGTATATTAAAAAGCTTTTCATGGCTTGGCGCCTGTGGCTCAATGGGCTAAGGCACCAGCCACGTACACCTGAGCTGGTGGGTTCGAATCCAGCCCGGGCCCGCCAAACAACAATGACGGCTGCAACCAAAAAATGGCCCAGTGCTGTGGCGGGTGCCTATAGTCCCAGTCACTTGGGAGGCAGAGACAAAAGACCCACTTGAGCCCAGGAATTAGAGGTTGCTGTGAGCTGTGATGCCACTGCACTCTACCAGGGTGACAGCTTGAGGCTCTGTCTCAAAAAATTAAAAAAAATTAAAAACATCCAGGCATTGTGGCAGATGCCTTGTAGTTCCAGCTATTGGGGAGGCTGAAGCAAGAGGATCACTTGAGTTTGAGGTTGCTGTGAGCTATGACACCACAGCACTCTACCAAGGGTGACAAAGGGAGACTCTCAAAAAAAATCTTTCCAGACTAGCTCAAGTTTGAGGATTACTGTTATAAGCCATGGCCTTCCTCAATCATCATCTAATTCTTTGAATCTTATTTTATCAATGCCCAGCCCCAAAAGCAGAGTTTAGCCTCTCCTCTTGAGTTAGCATAGTCTTCTTAGAACTAGGACACGTCTTATTACCCTGTCCTCCCAACTCTGGGCACCTTTCTCTTCCCCTTCCTTTGTCCTGAGCCTTCCCTTTCCTCATTTTTCCTCTCAATATCCATGTTCTGGGAAAGGCCTTTCAGGCCACATAGAACACAGTGTTTGCTGAATTCTTCTAGCATTAACTTACCATGATTTTAACTCCTAATTGACCTTTGTCTTGCACTAAGTTGTTGTATTGATTCAAACTAAAATCATTTCTTAAGGTTCTGCTCACAGCCAGGTAAGAGCCTACCTTCAAGGAAATTAACCTAGTAATGGGAAAAAGGAAGCTTACAATTCATAATAAGCTGTGGAAAAATATGTTTAAAAGAAGCACAAGTAAAAGCACAATTCCTTGGTGTTCTCTTCCATTTACAGGGTGTTAAATATTACCTATAATATGTAGGTGACCATATTTGTGTCTTCAACCTTCATTTCTCCAGGGAACCTATAAATACAACTGTCTACACCACAATTATACTTGAAAGTCACATAGACATCTCAAAGGTAACATGTCCAAAACTGAGCTTCTAATCTTCTTCCCAAAATGTGCTTCCTCCCCCATCTTCCCTATTTTTCTCCCTTCTCCCACATCTGATTTCCTGCCAGCTGTACTTTCAACACATCTGCGAAACCTAACCATATCTCATCACATCACTTTCACCATAAACACCAAGCTCTCAGCCTTTTGAGAATGCTCTTGCCTCCTCCCCTGACCCACTATAGCCTATTTGCAACCCAACAGCCAGAGCAACCTTTGTGAAACATACTTCTTAGATGTTACTCAAAACCCTGTGACGGCCTCCCATCTCCCTGAGTAAAACCTAAAGTCTTTAACTAGCTATGGAATTCGCACGCCATCCCAGTTTCCCCATTGCAATATGTATCTTCTCCAACTTCTTAGTAGACTTTCACTCCCTCCTCCCCAGACATAATGGCTACTATGGACTGAGTGTTTGTATCCCTCCCCCCATTCATATGTTGAAACCTAATCCCCAATAATAGTATTATGAGATTATTTTCCTTGAAAGAGGCCACAGGAGAGCTTGTTTGACTCTTTGCTATCAGAGGATGCAGTAAGAAGGTGTCATCTATGAACTAGAAAGCAGGTCCTCACAGCACCACATCTACTGATCCCTTGATCTTGAACTTCCCAGCCTTTAGAACTGCACAATTTCTGTTGTTTCCAAGCCCGCAGTATTGTGTTCTAGTTACTCAAACAGTGTGGGTATTGCTCTAACAAGTACCTTAAAAACATGGAAGTGGCTTTGGAATGGGGTAATGAGTAGAGGATGGAAGATTTGAGATGTGTGCAAGAAAAATTTGACATTGCCATAACCATGATTCGGGCGAGATATGTAGAGAAAGCCTCAATCTTCTTAGATATTAAACAAGCGGTTATGAATACAATGTTGATAGAAATGTGAATGGCAAAGGCAACTCTGATAAAGATTCAGAGAGAAATGAGGCACGTGTTACCAGAAACTCGTACTCTGGTCCTGGTGGTTTGTGGAACGTAGAAAGTGTGAGGAACGGAATTAGATATTTGGCTGAAGAAATAGCTAAGCAAGATACCAGAGAACCTGCATGGCTTCTCTCAACGTGGCTTGACAGTAAAATGCAAGAAGAGAGACACCTTTTAAAGATAGAATTCATAATCAAAAGGGAAGCAGACTTAAAGACTTGGAAAATTCTCAGCCTGCATGTGTAGTAAAGAATAAAAAAGAGCACACCCAGGGTGAGGCCAAGTGTGGGAGGTAGAAAGGTTGACTTCTCAGCCTTATCAGACACTTGCCTCAATCCTGGGGTGACCAGGGGAAAGTAGGCAGGTGCACAATCCCTGTGGGGTCATCAAAATCATGGAAGTTGAAAAGAGCCCTGAGGTGCCTGGGACAGGCTGGACTAGGCCCGTGGTACTGAGAGTCAACAGGTGGAAGGGGTTAAACTCTTTGAACTTTTCACGTGTAATTAGATTAGGAAACCTGGTTTACTTCCCCCGCAGTGATAAAACTAGTTTCCCCCTCGAGGTCCTTCTGGTCTGTTAGCAACCCCTACCCATTACCCAGCCTCTCTGTCTATCCAGTCTTCCTGGGAACTTGGGATTCTTTCCACCCTATCTTTTCGCATTTTCACATTTTGTGTAAGCACCTTTGTTAGAAATCAAAAAAAGCCTCTGAAGAGGCCAGAGGGGAGCTGCATTATCTCGGTTTACTCAGCCTGAGTTAATGGACGCCTTCTCTAGACATTCTCAGACTTTATGGGTTTTTTAATTTGCGTATCTTCAACATAGTTTTTCCCAGTAGGCTTTCAAACCAGGTCAGGGCTCCCTTGCAAAGATCCCCGACAGGAAAGGGAGATGAGTGGGTGTCCACGCAAGCCAGTTGCTCTTCTTCAAGACCATGGAAGAATGACCTCGAAGGAATTTTTAGTCAGAGGTTATTTTGGAGCCTGAAGATTTAATGTGTGCCATGCTGAATTTCAGATTTGGTAGGGACCCATTACTCCTTTTTTTTTTCCTGTCTCTTTCCTTTTGAATGGGAATATCTATTCTCGGCCCACCCTACCATTGTATTTTGAAAGCACACAGCTTGTTTGATTTCATAGACTCACAGTCAGAGGGGGATTTGACTCAAGATGAATCACACCTTTGAGTCTTATCCACATCTGATTTAAATGATATTTAGACAAGACTTTGGGCTTAAACAACTGAGTTGATGCTGGAATGAGTTAAGACTTTTGAAGCTATTGTGAGGGAATGAATGTATTTTGTGTAGGAGAGGACATGAATTTCAGGGGCTGGGGGCAGAATGCTATGGTCTGAATGTGTATGAACCATCAACATTTGTATTTTGAAATCTAATTCTCAATGCAGCGGTGCTGAGACGTGGGACTTTAGGAAGCATCGAAGTCATGAGCCCTCATGAATGAGATTAATGCCCTTAGGAAAACGACCTTCTGCCATGGGAGGACGCAGAGAAAAGGAATCACCTATGAGCAGGAAAGCAGGCCCTACCCAGAATCTGCTGGCATTTTGATCTTAGACTTTTCAGCCTCTATCACCGTGAGAAATAAATCTCTGTTCTTTATATGTTACCCAGTTTAAGGGATTTTGTTGTAGCAGCCCAAATAGACTGAAACACATGGACTTGCACTTGCCATTTCCTCCCCCTGGGGCACTCTTCCAACCCACCCCTTACTTCCCACAGATCTCCAACAAAAGACTATTTCTCCTTGAGGCCATCCCTTGACCCTGAAACTTGCTATCACTTTTCCTGCCTTATTTTTCTCTGTGATACTTAACACCACCTAACATAATATAGATATGCACATTTTTGTCTATCTCCCCCCCCACTAGATTAGAAATTCCATGAGAGCAGACATTTTTTCATCTACACATAGTAGATATTTGTTGAATGAATGAATGATTAGATGAATAAATGAATTTTTTAAAGTGCTATAGGAGTTCAAATGATGGAAAAATTTATTTAGGAGGCAGCATGTGAGTTTGTCCTGGAAGAACTGGTAGAAATTGGACACTAAGAGAGGGTTCATGGAGGCTTATCTTTTTACCAAATGTAAGAGAGCCCATTATCCCCAAGTTAGCTAAACACTGTGTAATCATGTTGTGAAATACATTAAAATTATGCCATTTGAATATTAACATAAATATAATATTGATATTAGCTAAGTCAAAATATTTTTAAATTATTCTTGCAAAACAGTAGTTAAAGGCATGGGAGAGGAAGAAATCAATATAGACTTCTGCAGAGATTCTTAGCAGGACTCCGGGAACGCTCAAAAGCTTTAGAGGTAAGTGGGACTAAAGATACAGAAAATCCGCCTTACCTTTCCCTTGGTAAGTGAATAACCCAATAATTCTTATATAATACCACTAGGGATACTTTTCCTTCATAAATTGTTAGAAGAGAAGTTTTTCTAAGCAACAAAAGTAAAAGGCGTAAAGTTAAATGGAGATGTGTGTGTGTGTGTGTAGTAAACGATGGCTTGAACTGTGAGCCATGGAAACAAAAGGGCCAGTAGCTCTTTTAACCAGAGAACACACAGAGCCAACAACTAATTGTTAAATAGATACATTCCCATCTATTTAAAATACCCCAAAGATAATCTGTCCAAGCACCTGCCAATGACTCTTTGATTCCCCTAAAACTCAGTGATTTATTTCCTCCATGAGAACCAAATGGGGTACTGATTTTACCTTATTTGTGCAGAAATGTGGCATCTGAAACAGAATGTATTACTGGAAGGAAACTTGGGGGTTGCTTATTCCAACCACTCTTATTCCCCAGTGAGATGTGCAGAGCCTGCCACAGAGATGGTTACTATTAGATGCTCGACCAGAACTCAGGACTTCTGGTTCCATGTCCAGATCACTTTCTCCTCCACCAGGCTGACCCTGCCCACTGCATTATTTGTTTTATTGAACAATGAAGCTGGCCAAGTGACTAGTACTTCTTGGTATATCACCTGATACACCCTGTAGAACTTGAATTCTGTCTTTCACCAGAGTTCCTACTGAAAGTCAGGCTGACCTAACAATTGCTCATTTCATTCATTCAGCAAATATTTATGGGCACTCATTACATGTTAGGCACCATGGAGGTATCAGAGACCCAACAACAAACACGATAATCCTGCTGCAGGATTTACTAAATTTACATTTGGCGAAGGTGGCAGAAGAAAATGAGAACGAATAAAATTACTAAAGATTGTGATAAGTGATATTAAGGAAACAAATAAGATAGCTGCAGCAGAGAATAAGAAAGCAAACTAAAGCAAACTACCTTAAATAGCATGCCCAGAGAAAAGTTGCTAAGATGTCACTTAGACTGAGTCTGAAATAGGCAAAGGAGCCTGGCATTGGAAGACCTTCTATGAAGAGGGACCAGCCAGTGAAAAACCCTTGAGACAGCAAAGAGCTTGGCATATCTGTGAACCCAAAAGAAGTCCCACGTGTCTGGAGCACTTGACGGAGGAAGGAAGAGTGAACAGAGATGAGGTCAGACTACAGGCAGGGTCAGGTCACATGGGACCTGGGAGCTCTGATTTGAAGCTTGAATTTTATGTCAAATACATAAGAAGCCATGGAAGCCACTTAGAATAACATGATTTTATTTACATGTTGACAAGAATTTTCTGTTAGGAATTATTCTACTCATTAAAAAAACTCATTTAACCAAATGGAAAACTCCCCACTTCATCCTTACACACCATACCAACTCTATAATGTAGGTGCTATTATATCATCATTTTACACCTGAAGCAATAGCAGTACATTAAACCAAAGTCACTCCCCTTGATTCATACAGTTAGTAAGTGGCAGGGCCAGGATTCAAATCCAAGTTGTATCATTCCAGTATATTCGCACTAAACCACTCTACTTTTGCTTTTTATATAATTGTATTTGATAGATTGGAGAGGTGGGCCAGCAGTAGAGACATCAGTTAAGGTGGTATTGCTGAGATCTAGAGTAACAGTGGCAGGAATTAAGATAGTAGCAATGGAGACAGAGGGGCAGGGCTAGATTTAACACATACTTTGGTGGTAGAAATGACAGGACTCGATGGGGCAGTGGCTATAGCTGGTGAAGACAAGAGAGGAATGGAAGGTGTTTCTTTTTTTTTATATAATTTTATTAAATCATAATTGTGTACATTGGTGCAATCATAGGGCAGAATGGGCTTCATATACAATCAGAAATATTTTGATTGTACTGTTACTGATAGCCTTCATGGCATTTTCTTGATCACTGTATAAAGACATTGATACTCTACATTTAATAAGTTTCACCAGTACCCTGCTAAGATGCACCATAGGTGTGATCCCACTAATTGCCCTCCCTCCACGTATCCTCCTGCCTCCCCTCCCCTCCCTTTCACATTTCCCTGTATTCTTGTGCTATAATTGGGTTTTAGCCTTCATATGAAAGCTATAAATTAGCTTCATATTAGGCCTGAGTACATTGGATACTTTTTCTTCCATTCTTGAGATACTTTGCTAAGAAGAATATGTTCCAGCTCCATCCATGTAAA